>JAHWFP010194275.1:43600-60964 GCA_023313725.1 Lithobius niger
AATCATACACAAGAAATAACGTAGTTGAGTAAGCCACCTTTATGCACATACGTTTCGTCGGAGTGGCATGACCCGGATTCGAACCAGCTACCCTAGGGGCTGGGAAGACACCCAGACCATGCTACTGCAGCAGAGTGGCACCCATCCCAGGAGCCCCCCTGCAGATCCACGGGCTCAACGAGGTGTAGTAGACCAAGCGTGTTGCCACCGGAGTTGCGCCTTCCCTGGCAATCGCCCTGAGACACAGGGCTACCAACACCTTTCTGACCCTGAGTCGAAGCGGCACCTCCCCTGCCTTTGTGTGCAGTGCTGCTACCGGCGTCGATGGTAGGCAGCCTGTGGCCGTCTACAGGCAGCCGTTTAGGGCCACCACCTCTGCATGACCGTTTTCGAGGTCAGCAGAAAGGATAATTGGAAATATGCACAAGACCGAATGTACAGTATTGGACAATGAAATTTAGACAGTTCAGAAGGAGTAGCTACGAGTCTACATCGATTAATCATGCCTGGTTATGGGAAATGCTTAAATATTACGAAGTTGTAAAATTCAATCAACGAATAATAATAACCGCAAAATAAATGCAATGATGTATCTCCTATTGCAACTAAAGAAAAAGAATTTGTTGAACACAGAATGAAGTCAGTCAATCACCTAAGCTGCAAATCTCTATTTATTGAATCTGGTGTAAAGTTGCCATCTCTTGCTTGCTGACTTGACCGTAATTACCTAATGACTATAATTAGAGCTAATTATGGTGTTCGACTCAACGATGAAAAGAAACATTGGCCAACTTTCGAATGCCGGGTTTTTGGTTATTGTTCCACGTGAGAGACACGTCCGTTCCTTTTACGGAAAGTGTTTCCATATTTTGTAGCGAGAACTAGCCCTTATATTGAAGATGGTTTGGCGCGAAGAGGGGTCTTTCCCAACAAGAACGCAACAAGGACAGAACTCTATGCACGAACTGTCTTGTTGGACAATTTCTCGATTCATGTGCGGATTGTTAAATGTTTATTTTTGTAAATTGCGTTATGTCTAAGGAAGAAGTAAAGAAGTTTGAATTTAACAAGTCTGCAGTGAACCCTTGAAATTACACTGGATAGGCCAAGAAAATGTGGTGACTTGTTCATAGTCTCATAAAAAAAAGTATCGTTATGCGTGAGAAAACCTATCTTTAAAGTCTTAAATTGACTTTAAAAGTATTCCCCCATATAGTTATAAATATAAATAGAGCAGTAGTTTTAAAATTGATTATGTTTTAAAGTCGATTTTGGGGTTTTGTTTCAAAGAAATGCATTCAAAAAACGTTGAATTTAGGAATCAGAAAGCCGTGGAAAGACAAGCCTAGGGGGAGGGGGGGGGGGACTTGGTAAAAGCAGCCAATGGAAAAAAAATGAAGAGAAAGATTGCCGCGGAACTAAAGCCCAGGAAAAAAGGAAAGGACAAACAGCCGATGGAAAAAAAAAAAGCCATAAAAAAAAAGACACGGGAGATAACCATAGGAAAATAGCCGAAGTAAAACAATCCGAGGAAAAAACTGAACAAAGAAAAATCAGAAGGAAAAAACAATTTCCTAGTGAAATTTCTTACCTAGGTTTGATTAATATCGTTGTAATGCATGGTGTAGTGGCAACCTAACTACTGCACTGTGGCTGAGGTTGGTGCTAATGACCTAGTTGTCGACGCGCCATTAAGCCTCAACCCTCCCCCTCAACAACACAACTTATGAAAACAAAATAGCTGAACTGTTTAAGTTTCCATCGGTTTTTTTATGGTTTCTTTATCTTTTGACTTTTTTCCGACAGTTTTTTTTTCTGTAGGTTCCATTATTACTTCTCTGCCTTGCGTATAGCGAATTTGATTTCAGCGAACGCAAACCCCTATCCCTTTTTGTATGTATAATATATATATAATATATATATTAGGTTGGTTTAGGGCGGGATTATTCCCCCCCACCCCCTCGGTAATTCCGCTGCTGGTTCAGTTAACAATAGTTAAGGTAAAAGGCAAACTAAGCCCAACGGTTTCCGGAATTTTCATTTGCAGTTTGTATTTTGGCGGTCAATATTAGTTACCGAAGCAACGTCATTAAAGCAAACACCCACCATTGTTTTCTCTCACCCACGAAGGACAAAGTGAATTACGCCAATGTTTAAACCGCACTAAGCCTTGCCTTATCCAGCTTTAAATTATTAAAGCTCAGTCTGCAAGTCATCGCTTGTTTAGACCGACGCTATTCGCCCGTGCGAGAAGTGGACTCGTTGTCCAAGAATGTCTAACAACTAAAACGGACTTAATGTTGTAATTATTCGTCGTTACTGTTTATCATGCACCCAACCTGCGACATGAAATATACGTATTCGTCTTTTGCTGAAAGCAATATCTTAAAACAATCGAACTTACGCAGCCATTCACGTCTTGAAGGAAGTAATCCATAAAAGAGCGTAGCAGAGAAGCCAACATTTTTCTGTCTAAATTTCATTGTCCGATACTGTACACCCTGTAAAGTGACATTATCACCGCCCTCTTTGCCACCGACTTATTGGACGACAGCGACTTGAGGACCCCATGCCGAGCCACTATGCTCTCCCTTACCACACCCGAATCCAATAGCCAGACCAGCAGCAGGTCCAACCTGAAGCATAGTTGAGCACATCTATTCATACGCTAGTGTGTCACGTCAAGTTAGGCAACAAACATCACATCAATTCGATTGTCGAGGAGGTAATCATTGTAGCGCGACGCCATAGCGTAAGTGTCTAGTATCCTGAAGCATAGTTGGGCACATTTCAGGTATTTGGGGAAAAATAATAATGCGGTACAAAATCTTAAATTGTGATGAAATGGAGAGCAATGACCCACCTGACAAAAATTAACTCGTGTAGGAATGCCAGCTAAGCTGCTTTCAATGCAAAATCTGACTCTCAATAACGTTCAAAATGTGTAACTAGCTACTAGCTAGCTAGCTATTCTAGTCCGCTTATCCCCATGTTAATTTCCATAGGGTGATTATTCATCGACACCAAGATAACGGGAAGGCTTCCAGCTATGAAATTAGACGAACGGCTGCATTACGATGCGAACTGCATAACTTTTATGGTTTGGAGCCTGAGGGTGTAACGAGAATGGCGTGGGAGGGCGCGTAAATATGAAAGTATTGTTATAGCTATTGTTAGTATTGTCGGCATAGTCTCTGATTGGGGTGAGTGATTTATTCTGGGAGCTACATACCTGGCCACCAGCCCAACCACAACAAAATTACAATCAGTTACATCATGACAATCAAATTACACCAACAGATACAGCACCGGCCCTACACCATTGCACACCATCTCATCCCCCACGAAACATTCAATGACTGGAGGCTCTGCACCAATCGGCGTGATACCGGCATGACAACTGACAGCAGGCATCTTTGCGTCTAACACTGAGTCATCAACACTCACAACCTCTTCACCATCCACACCTTGATCCCAGTTACATGCCCCTGCACCTCCATCAGGACACGCACCAGTATCCACCTCTTGCTCCCTGCACTTACACATCAGCTTCTGCAACCGTTTCTAGGAGCTGTTACCTGTCTCTAGGCGTTGCGCGTTGTCCATAAACAAAGCCTAACTTTATACCACCTCAGTAAAATTTGATGCAAGTTACTTTTTAAATTAATAATACTTACTTAAACTTTAAAGTTCCAGTATGAATCGATATGAACTCCTAAGTACGTTGATGATGGTTTCTATTTTTTTCTATTTTTTACATGTATCTTTGCAGATGAGTTGATGTTTTTCGCAACAGTTTTCAGGATGATTTATTGTTTCCATTGGACATTTTTCATTTTAGGCACTGTTACGTTTATTTACACCGTTTTATCTTCACTGATAATAATAATAATTATAATAATAATTTTATAAGACTTTAAAATGGTGTTTTAACCTTGTACATTCACTCGCTCGACTCAGGATTGTAAATAATGGCGTTTATTGCTTCTTCGTTATTATTAAAATTACATTGCATAAAATTTACAATTTGACACCGAACGTAGCTGAATTTGTCTCAACAAGTCGGCCGCACAGACCACTTGTTGCGGCCGTGTCAGTATGGCTCAGAGGTAGGACCTCGAACTTTGATTTCAGGGGTCATGGGTTGGATTCCACGCTCACGCAGTCTGACATATAAGTCCAAAAGGCAACGTACATAGGTTTGCATCCGTATTTATTTAACCCATTTCAAGCCCATTAGCTTTCCGTCCTGTTTAAGAAATGATTATTGTCTGCTGTCTTTGGCGCCAAAACCGTCCATAAATAGCTTGTTTCCCTCCACAAAGACTTGATACAGTTCACATCAAATCGAACATCCCTTTCTCGTAAAAGTTGCAGTTTTCCGAGTTGTAGAACTTACTGGATACCATATCAAAAACGCCATGCCATTCGAAGACAATAATGATGGCCTAATGACCCATAATTGGCTAATTACACCAATTAGCTTTGGAATGGAAGGTACCTTCAACCCTTGTCATCAATTTGTTACCAAACAAATCTCGGAAAGCACTGGCCAACTAGTGATTTTAGATCACCAGGTACAAATCACAGAAGGCCTAGGATCGTTTCCAACCCCAGAACTCCACCAAGACACTTATCAATGCAGCCTTTCACCATGTTGCACCAACCCACCATTTTGCTTCACAATTCACTTTCTTCATACACCACACACCTCCGCTTCACATCTTCACCACTTCACCGCTTTACCCAATTTGCAACACGGCAACAGCACTCTGCTCCTCTGACATCACCTTGCGTTGTTCCCAGGAACACAACACCACATCCTCGATATCACTCTTTAACAAGCAATCCATCCACTTATACTTGCTGCACACCCTATAAGAAAGCTTTCAATCGAATTTCTTTTCGCTCCATCACTTCACCAATCAAAACCAAACCAAACAATCCAACCTCCAGTTGTAATCAAAAATTACATGGTTCACCACCGGAGAACAAAACACACTAATAAGGCAAACCCCCCTCACACTTGGTACTAGGGCGTCTGCAAATTTACCCACCAAAATACATGCAATGCAAATACACATCAAAACACTTCCTCAAACCACTCAAATTCATGCAATGCTTTTTCACATCTAAACACTTCCTCAAAACACTCTTGTGACCCACAGACTGAGGGACAATGTCCAACCTCAAACCTGCCCCTTTAACACCTCCTTCTTCCTCCAATCCTCCCACCTTGTTAACACAGCTTACTGGTTTACCAGGTAGCCTAGTCTCGAGTTGCGCTTTTCAAATCGCGTGCGGTTTTACCAAAAAGAGCGCCAAAATTATGGCTCGACCATTCTATCGCACGTGACTTTTGATAAAACAGCATGCGATTTGAAAACGATCAAGTCGAGTCTAGGACCCCAGGATTATTGTTATGTTCCCTTCTCACTCCAACACCGCCATCACCCTTTCTTCCCTTGAACGTCTTATTTCCTGAGTCTGTCTCCTAATTTCTTCCGTTTGTAGCCTTATTTTCATAATTTCAGCATCCTTTTCTAACTTTTCTTTTTCACAAACTTCTATTATTTTTCTGAAATCCTCAGCTAACCTTTCCTTTCTTAATTCAAACTCCCTGTCAAGTTTTTCCCTTTTAAAAACTTCATTTTTTCACCTTAAAGCACTTTTCTCCTTTAATCCTTCTTCTCTAATCTGCAATCTATTTTCTAATTCATGTTCCCTTAATTTCCTCTCTTCCTTTTCTTCTTTTTCAATTAACACCCTTTCTTTTTCTTCATCTACGGTCTGAATTGCTGCTTCCAGATCATTACGCAAAACTTCACCTCCCTCCAACTTATCTTTAAACATCCCAAGAATATACCTTTTGCGCTTAGGTGCAAGCAAGTCTAATTCTCCACACACAGCTTTCAAATCTACAACCATTCTCTTTTCCAATAATTCCATGTTTAAATACCTTGCTGCTAAGTAATAAACAACAACAACAAAAAAAAAACCACCAACACGCAGCTGTACCGGAAAATAAGCCAATACTTTAAATTCAACGCCCCAATACCAGAGTGGGAAAAAAAGCCTGCCTTACCCCCTATTGCCGTGTTGCAAGAAAAACTGCCAAGTTGACTCTACTACATCAGCACTGACGACAATTCTCTGTCGCCGCAATTCTCTGTCGCCACGAATGCAGAAGTCCTCTCCGTCAATCTTCCGTCAGAATATCAGCTTGCGTTTTTCTCTCTTCCAGTCGAGTGCCACACTCGCTGTTCGAGTTGGAGATTTCTTCGTGTCAGAGCTACTCTCGTGAAGTGTTCATCTACCCCTGGCGCAAATAATTCGAGTTGGAGGAGAGCCGGTTAGTCACCACCACTGGCCACCATTGTAAATTCACTGGTGCCAACATTTCTTCTTCCAGAGGGCTTGGTTAGCAATCACCTCTGCCACCATTGTAAATTCACTGGCTCGACTCATGATTGTAAGTAATGGTGTTTACTGCTTCTTCGTTATTATTAAAATTACATTGCATAAAATTTACAATTTGACGACGAACGCAGCTGAATTTGTTACAAGTCGGCCGTACATACCACTTGTTGCCTCTCGTGCGAGATGATTATTGTCTCTGCCTATGGCGCCAAAACCGTCCATAAATAGTTTGCTTCCCGCCTCAAAGACTTGATACAGTTCACATTAATCGAACATCCCTTTCTCGTAAAAGTTGCAGTTTTCAGAGTTGTAGAACTTACTGGATACAATGTCACAAACGCCGTTCCACTCGAAGACGATAATGATGGCCTAATGACCCATAATTGGATAATTACACCAATTAGAAACATTATGTATAGAGGTCCATGGTCAGTACTATCATCCAACATAGTAGGGATGCCATTGAGGGCATCTTAAATTTGCTGTTTTAAAGATGCCATCTTATATCGGGCTGGTCCGGATTATTCATAGTGAATCAATGAATGGTTTGGCACCCTATAATAATGCACTAGGCCACCATCTTTTTTTGGGGTTGGTGTAGATTTATATGTACAGAGCTAGATGGTTGACAAACAAAACCTAGCACCTACAAACCTATGGATCACTGTTGTCTATCTTTACAACCTAGAAAACCAAATCTAAAACTGAGCCTTAGACTGAAAGTCGACCATTAAACTGTAAGTTTGCCGTACATCGTAGAATGAACTTTCTCCTGGTGGGTCATTACATCACAATTTGGACCTTTCCAACTACTCTTAGGAACTAACTGTCTTGAAATTCCGAACTATAATCCATGAGTGACACTTTCAAATCAATGAGCACCTTTTGCAAGCCAGCATTACCGCCAGTTGTGTGTAATGTTTGTGATTAAAAATTGGGTGTTTTTTTCCCTCTCTGTCCTGTGTGGTTGCAAAGAAAAGGCTGTCTTTGCAACTCTAATATAACCGAAATTTCTATTAATGAACATACCGTAACCAACACTGCACGTAGATTTGTGAAAATTTGAGCAGAACTTTTTGGTTGTAAACATGAACGACCTAACTGGCAGACTACACCTAAACCATTTAAAAATCATCTTGGCTTGGAGATATTACTAATGGCTTTAAATTCATAGAAACATTCAATATTGAGTGAATATGAGAGTGTGAGAAAGAGAAGCCTTCTGTGATTTTTCATGCTATTTTCATAGTGGTTCCAAAACTCTGTGAAACGTCTGCCTGGTGGTTACCTGTCTCTTAAGGTTACCTGTTGGAGCGAAGAGGTAATATCGTAATGTACCTGTTAAGTGCCAGCTGCCAAGCAAGAGAAATGGCACTAAGCAACCTTACTGCCTGGGTCAAAGCACTTAGGAGTAAGTTACTTTCCTGACGTGTAATTTTTGACAATAACATTGGCGTTTCTTCAGGGATTTTCATTCTCTTTCTTTATATTTTGGGGGTAGGAGGGGCGATGCTCAATGGTATAATACTAATAATACATTTACCACGATAAGTGGATGGAAGACGGAGGGGTTGTGCGTCGCTAATACCGTTCCATTTGCTAGGTGAAGGGGGTAGTTTACTTACGAAGCCCTCTACATAAATGCTGACAAATCATCCATCAGCAATTCTCTCTGGAAGCCATGCTCATGAGTCCATTCATATCTGTACGGGAGCGGAGTACGTTCCAAACATGAACCACTTGCACTTCAAAAAATTATTTTCGACAGCCAAGCTTGGATTCCCTAGTTGCGCAAGTTTCCACGGGTGACCCCTGGTGTTGTGGAGTGGATACACGGTGCCAGGTCGAAAAATGGGAGATGGATCGGGATTAAATTTCGAAGAATTTTGTATGTTAAAATGAGGTTAAATCTCAAGCGGCGAAGCTCCGGAAGCTTTAGTCCCGCTGCTGAAAGGCATTCAATGTGGTCAACTGTGGTGCGCTTACCCCACAAGGACACTAGCTTAGCCCCACGCCGGTAGAGTGAAGGTAACTTTGCCCAAACAACCCCTTCTACAACCTCAGTGTGAATGAACTAAGTCCTTGTAACTAAACAGGGCCAGAAAGTATCCTTCCAGGTGAGATGCTTCAATGAACAGTGTAACCAGTAAAATAGTCCCCCCCCCCTTTTTTTTCGTCGGAACTGTGAGTTAAAAATTTATAGACTAAGTCCTCTACAAACAACTGAGGCCCACAGTCCTTCTTCCCAAAATCTATAGTGACACGTGACAAAGCTTGTCTCCTTCAGTAACCATTAGATTACCATAAAGAGAACTAAGCCTTCTACATACAAAGTAGAAGCAAATCCTGCATCTGATAATAAGAGCTGTGAAAATATACAAAGCAAAATAGAATCCTCCTTCCTGTAGAACTATAACAATAGAACCTAGCGAAGTCAAATTTAGTTTATTATTAAGAAATAGAAAGGTGTGTCTGCTGCAATAAAGACTAAGCCCACTCCCGTGCAAATGAAGTGCCCCCCCCTACCATTCTGATTGCAGAGCACATACCTGAATTACCAGTAGAACTTCAGTAAACCCCTGTGCAGTGAACAGCAAATTTCATAAACTTTGAAAAAATTATCTTTCTTGAAATTTGACCGTACTCTGCTTCAATAGTGAATAAATAGTTAACCTGCAACCATAAAATAGAAAGAATCCTGACTTTGCCATGTTACCCAACATTTCGTTTTCACCATCAAGTTCCAAGTTGAGTTAAATTGAGTTGTCATCGGAACTACTGTTGAGGAGCATAGTATGTCATCGGAAGATATAGGTGAAGATACCTGAAATATTAATTTTGAGAATTTCCCTCAACTTGGGCAGAGTGAAAGCAGTTCCATTAAAATTGCCAAGAAGGAAAAGACTTGTGTCTCAAAAAATATATCTTCACCCCAAACCCAACCCATGTGTACGCGCTAACGGAAGTGGAAGGAAAGCCCAAAACCAGCGGGAAGTTCCTGAGTTTCGTAGTTGTCCTGTTTGCGTAAGCTCGAACGCCACGCAACGCAAACAAGGTGCGGAGAGAGAAAATCGTAAAAACCCACTGAAAATGTGCCTCGATGTTGTTCTAACAGCATCCTAAGTCGACCGGAAACGTGTAAATGTCAGCAAAACAGCGTTTCTGAAGCTTGTGTGCAAGATTTATGTACGTCACAGATGTGTCCCTAAAGTTCCAACGTGTGTCGTACCTCTTTTGGTACTCACTGAAAGAAGGGACTGAGAAAGAGTTAAAAATCCTTTCTTGACTATCTGCAAGTTGAAAAAAAAAAGAAGAAGAAAGAAATAAAAATTTTAACATCAAGACAGCAAGACAAAATTGAAAAATCGCAATAAATAAAAATATTGAACTTTCCCAGCAAGAACGCCTGAGAAGATTGTATTGTAGTGTTATTCTATTGAAGTGTATTTTATTGTGTTTAAAAATGTGAATGCAAGTTATTGATACGTCTCTTGACGAAAAAAAAAGAAAAAAAAGAGAAACAACAAAAGTGGTAAGAAAACTGCCCCTCCCCTGTTAAAACTTGACTGTGAAAATTTAAAACAGAAATTTAAATAAGAAATTGCAAATAGGAAATATTAGAATTTTTAGAGACATAAATTAGAGACCCCCCTCCTTTTTTGCTAAACAGTAAGTTGCATTCCGAATAAAGTGTTGAAGCTTGAAAGGTAGAAAGAACTTTTGAAGTATTGATTTCATGTTGTGTATTCTTTAGTGTCATGTATGTTTGGTAGAAACTGTTAAAGTTAGTAGAATCGCATTAGTGCTGCCTGTGTTGCATGTTAAAGAGCATGAACTCAGGATGAGTTATTTTCTACATGAAATTGCCTAATAATCTTGTGAAAAGGTATGTGGACTTGAAAACTTAGTGACGAGTGTAAAGTATTTTGATGAAATCCCCTCCCCCTCTAAAAGCAAGTAATAATTCAATGATAGGTGATATTAAGAAGTTTTGCAGTAAACAATAATAGACATTATTTCTAAAGATTGAAAAATTTTGGTAGAGCACATGTACTGGAGGACGAGAGAGCGTAGTCTAAAGGATGTTTCGAGAGGGAAAACAATAAAAGGTGAGTGCAAGAACCAAAGTTATCCTAGTTGTGCAGAAGTTGTCCATTTGGTCAGACAATGACTTATATTCCTCTAATACGCAAGCCCAAAGCGAAAGATAAAGTAACGAACCTTAACGCATAATGAAGCAATAGTGTGGTAGTGAAAAGCTTGCTTGTATGAGTACATTGTTGACTGTTTCCATAGAGCACGGCAGAACAAAAAAAGGAAAAAAAGTAATTAAAAAATAATAGAGCGAAATCCTGCCGAAATGGACATGACGAAGATTTCCATAGAGCCTATATCAGAAAAACTCCGTACTTAGAATTTGTGGAGACCCCCCCCCCCCCCACCCCTTCTCTTTTCTTGCTATCTCTGTCCAATGTGAAATGTGCTCAGTAATTGGAAATTCGGAATTAGAAATCCGTAGTTGGCAATCTTTGAGTTGCTATAAATTCATGAGTAACTAAATTAGGGAAATATTTAAGTATTAAAGGTACGAAATTGGTAATAAGATTCATCAGACTACTTCGCAGCCGTACTAAGAAAGGAGACAAATACAAGTAAGAATTGAGTGAAATGTTTTGACGTGTTTGTAGTTTAGCAGGTTAATTTATCTTGTGTTTATTCGATATTTATTAATTAGTACAGTACAGTAACTTGATTATGTCTAGTACGAGTATAAAAGATAACCTAGTCATAGTTTAGAAGCATCTAAAAAAGTTGACTTCCCCCTTACAAAAATTTAGAGTTGGAAATTCGTTGAAATTGATTGAATTTTGCGAGTGGTGCTGCCACTAAGCAGCCACCACGACCAAAATTTAAAAGTTTTTGTTATTTTATTGACTACATTAAAAAGGTTGCCTGGTAATTATAATTTGTTTGTATGTTTGTCTGTATACATGGTTTTATATTTTGAAGTAATTTATTGTTTCGAATTTCATATCTCATGGTGAAGTTACAGTTGAAATTAAGAAAGCTAAATGTCGTGTGTGCGTTGGAGAAGTTAATGGCTGAGGCTTGGGTTCTTTCCCTCAAAATAACATGCCATCTGGCCAGAGTTTTTCCCCCTTCTTGCCTACGTCAGAAAACATGGCGGAACGGGTGCGCAGCAAGAATTTTAGTTTCTAAAATTGCCACCGTGTTATGGGTAGAGTACGCCACTTGTCAAGTATATTTACACAAGAAGAAAAACGCAGAAGGAACAGCCAATCAAAATCTCAGGCTAGCTGTCAGTCAAAAAAGGCCGAGTTCATTGTAGTGAAAATTTGTATTGGAATTAATTTATTTTTGATATAAACATGCGTAATAAAAATTATTGAAGGTGCCAAAGTTGAAGGCCCTTGGCTAAAGAATGTAACCAGTGGAACTAACTCCACGAGAAGTAGGTTTAATTAAAGAAAATTATTCCCGAGCTGTTGGAAACAGCCACGGAGCCATGTGTTTAAAAGTCCCGCACTTCCTTAGCAAACCCCCCTATAGTAACATGATGCATTTGAACCCTGTTGGAAATGCGATTATTCGATGATTTGATTAAATTGGAACTCCCCCCCCCCCATTAGACTTGTGAAATTAATAAATTGAGAGATTATTTTGGTCCATACGAAATAAAATAGAGATATGAGCGAGATTCTATTGTGTAAAAGTAAGATTAAATTGGAAGTCCTTTGTATAACCCGTTGAGCATGGGTATAGAGTTCTATGATGAAAATGACGGTATGACGATATCTTTGCCGACTTATGTAAAATTATATGTCTCTAGGACCGAGGAATAAGCCTCTAGAACTTGTAGTTACAGCCTAAATTGAGTTAAAATTGAATGTTTTGAAATTAGTAGAAAATTAAGTTTTGCAGACCTTTCCTGCAATACGCCGAAGTATGCGAGCAAAGGTTGCTTATGTATCTGCTGTATACTTGATTTGAATGAATGGTAGAAAACTGTATGAATTGTGAATTGTGATGATGTTTATAGATTTCTCGTAAATCCCTCGTGTGTGACAGTCTTGTAATTTGTTTGTGTGACATGGAAAATGTGACATAGGCCTACATGCGGTTTTAGTTCAAAACAAAAAATTAGTAAATAGTGATGCTTTATTTTAAAGGTCTACTGACCTATGAAACAGTTTGGTAAGATTAGATAAGTTACATTTTCATAATTAGTAACTAGCGAAATTAATTAAAGTAATTATAGATGACTGATTAAAAGAAAATTCTTTTTCCTAAAGTAAGGGCCGAAAAATGTTTTTCCATGCTGCATTGTGAAGTAAAGTCCCGTTTGTGATGTTTGTTAATGTTTGAAGATGTTAAACGGATTATTGTGAAATTAAAGACTGTAAAATTAGTGCTGCCTTATTGAGCCACTATTGCCAAATCTTTGAAAAGTTACGAATTGTGTATTGTTTGGTATTTTTGGAAAGGTAATTAGATCCCCAGTTTATTGCTGGAAACGGTATATTTTTATCAAATTTGGTTTTTGAGTTATTGATTTTACAGATCAATGATGGATCTTGGTCGGGAAAGAGCTGCTTGAAGTTGGAGTACAGAGAGTCACCACCAGAAAGCGTGGGTGTAGAAAGTTGGGGTGGGACATCAGGCCATGGCGGAGAAGTTTTGGATAGGCGCACTTGTCGCGTTTCGTCACGGGTCGTGACGTCATAAGTTTACTTTTTGCCGAATTTGGAAAAGTAATGCTGTGGAGGTGTGGATAAAGTTTAACTGAAGCCAATGGTGTAGAAATGACGTAGTAAGGCCCCGCGCATGCGCTCAGGGCTGATTTGGACCAAACTCCGAAAATTAGAAGTTTTGGTTGGGGTAGTGTTCCGTGGATTTCGTTTGGGTTGGTCGTGTTCTTCGTTTGCTCCGAAATTTAGAATCCTTTGTGTAGAAGTGGGAAAGTTTGGGAAGTTTTGTGGGTGATAGTGCAAGGAATTAAGTCGGGTTTAGGCGAGCCTCGAGTGTGGTTTCGCGATAGTTTGAAGAATAGTTAAAAGCCTCGCGCGTGGCTTAGTGTTAGTCGAAATTGTTAAAAGAACTTTGAAATTGTGTGCCGTGAAAGAGAACTTTCTGCAGTGAAGAAGTTGTTGAAATTTTTGATTGATTTTCGGGAAACAACAGACTTTAGGTTTTGAAGAAAATAGTCGCGGGTGTTTAGTGCTCTTTGCTCCAAGTTGCGTTCCAGACCAAGACGTCATCAGTGGTCAAGAGAAATTAAGGTAAGAGAAGGATAGAGTTTGTGCGTTTGTGATTTTTGAATTGGGAAGCTTTTTTTCTGTGTGTTTGATTTGATAATTTTGGGCAATTTTAATTAATATTTTGTAAAAGTGATTTGGCATAATAGTTTTTGAAAGTTAAAGAGTAAATTGATTTTGGTAAAAGCGTTGATTTGATTTTGTTTGTAAACTAAGAATCGATTTAATTTTGGGAAACAGTTGAAATTTGAGTAGCTTGCGAGTCTTTTGAAAGTTGTGAATTAATCAATAAATTAGCTGGGAAGTTAGTAAGTTGTTTATTTTATTTTTGGAAGTATTATTGAGAGTTGAGATCTATTCGATTCGATTGTTCGGGAAAAAATAGGAAAGTATACCTAATGCAGTTGGGTGTGAACCTGACCGAAACCTGTGTGCTAGTGGTAAATCAGTTAAGGTAAATCAGCTAGTCAAAAAATAAATTTTATTGTGTGTGTGTGTAATTGCTTCACTTCCCGAGAGGCAATCCAACCATTTACACTACACATCACACAACATTTCGAAGTCCGGTGATGTACAACTTTCCTATTCATACTGATGAATTAAAACATCAACTTCACCACATTCTAATTTTGTTTGAAAAATCGTCTACAGAAACAAATTAGGTCAAAAGAAATTTCCTTTCTTTAATCAATGTGGAAAGTAGATTACTATGCATAGAGCAATTACTTGGTCAGTAATCAACAAATTCCATTTCAGCACAGTGGGCTGTCACATTAGAACAGGTATTTTAAAAGTGAAAACATGGCTACGGATTTAATTAAAATTTTAATGACATAACACCAAAGCTGTACAGTACCAAGTTCCAGTTCTAATCTAATTAAAATATTCTGTGTGCTTAATCAATAACTTCTCTCCATGTTTAGCTCGAGACCTTCGTTACCAACCAACGAAGACGGGTGTTATGGAATTGATTTGGTCACCTCCAAGAAGGCCTCCAATGGTAAGCAAGTGTCCCATGTGTTGGCTAATTTAGATTTTGATAGCCCTTAAATTGTAGTTTCTTTTTAAGGAAATTTTAAAAAAGATTTAGAAGCTCTGGACTAGAACCTCTTACGTAGATTGATTCTGTAACCTGTACTAGAAGCTTTTATTTAGAAAATTTAAGTAGCATTTTCACTATACTATAAATGCTGTCTGTGGTTATGTAATTATGTTTTAGTAAGGGCGCTAACAACTTACATATTGATGTGCTCAGATTTCCATATCGTTCCATAAGTAGTTTTGTAAGGTTTCTTTGCGATTAACGAATTCAGATTTACCGAATAACTACTCCAATGCTCTCTTACTTTTCGTTTCCTTAAGCTAGATGGTCGTGCTCCTTTTAAACCATTGATGCTGCTGGGGACGTCATTCATTACGTCATTATGCTGACGTCATTCATTACGTTATTCCAGTGAATGCTGCATGCACCCGTTAATTTATCGCAGTCTTGACGTAAGGGTGAAGGTCAGTTATTTCCTATTATTGTGAACCAACTGCGGATAAGTGATTCAATATGAATGTTCTTTCTTCCTATAGTAACTAAACAATTCAAATTGTTTACTTGGGCATTCCTTGGACCTCTGCATGTTCAAGCATAAATGCTCCAATGAATAATGAGCCCTAATAGTTATGGCAATAAGTAACAAAGTTGTTTATGCACGCAGTGTAACTTCAAGTTGTTGTTGACACATCGATATTCTTGTGTCGCCGTCCTACATTTCTGGATACATTTTACTGTCTCTTCGTTCGACACGAACGCCGTAATTGCCACCTAATAACAGGTAGTTGGATGATTGGTACAATCAGGTTAGCGGTGGGAAATGGTATTCTTACAACAGTATGGGTTGTAGACCTTATTAGGTCTGACTGAGCAATAAAGTTTTGATTGCATACAGTTACCCGTTTCAACTTCTTCCAGATCCAAACCAATCACCTTCAGATGATTCCAATGCGTTCAATATTTTCCCAGTAGAGATAAAATATTTGTTGCTAATAAATTAATGATTTTCTGGTTGTTATGAGGGGTGGTTTGGACCTAAAACTTCCAGTACTAAAAACAACGCAACCAGATTGGATTATAATTTTTAAACGAACTGTGAGTTCCAACATGTGAGCTATACCTCAGCCGGCCTTGCGTTCACTGGAATTTACTGTTAAAGCATACATTTTTGTCAGAAATGTCTTGCAGCATATGTCAGATTTCCCCATATCCATGCAATGATTCACCAATACGCGCATAATCAGGGCCATAGCTAGGAAATTTGTGGGGAGAAGGGACGCAAAGTAGCAATCTTAAGTCATCCCCTCCCCGTTTTGTACCTTGTAAGACTTGTACAGTCCAAAAAAGCAGTAACTCTAACCCTTAAATTATAGCGAAAATGATAACAAAAAAATTAATTGGTGCTTTTTACGCCCCTCTTCAGTCCTCCGGCCCCCTCCATGCGCTGGCTACGGCCCTCCGCGTGATGCAGTAGGTTAATTTTTTTGGCTAAAGGTGTTGCCGCATACGGGACACCAAGGATTTAAACGACTTTTCGTGTGTATGCATGCAGTCATCTGCATCAGACGAATTTTGTGTGTAAAACTATTGGTGCACTAAACATACTTTATTGGTTTTTTTTATGAACTATATTTTTTAACATAAATTTAACTACGGATTCATTTTCTTTCGGAAGTGGGCCAGACAAATTCATCGTAGGAATTTCGGAATTTTACGTTTTCGTTGAAGCTTGGCTTATTAGTATTTTTTCAACAATCGTTCTCTTTTCCAAGAATTCCCAGCGTCCAAAGGGCAGTCATCATTAACAATACCGTTTTGAGGTGAATATCTTGGCTTTAGCCTTGTCAAATTCTACTGTGAGGAAATCATCTCCAGACTTCAATAGGGGAATAGTACGAGAGGAGCCAGTTTGCTGGCGGTAAAAACGAAAAAGTGTGGTAAGGGAACCTTCCTTGACAATTTTTGATTCCCCCACCTCGTGTCAATAATTTACGAATTTAGCGTATATTCACTTTTACATCTATTATAATTATTATGGTTTGCAGTAGAATACTCTCTTTCGAGAAGCTTTCACAGCATCAGCTTACGTGTGCCAACCTTAGCTATAGCAGAAGGTAGCAAAGCTTCCCCTTGCGATTTCCGGCTGAGTATTGCTGGCAGATGTTAACCATATTTTTCATTATCGTACGGTCCCTACCTTTCACAATGCTAAAAGCGCACAGCGATATATCCCATATCACCACACTTTACAGTGCATGATATTCATATCGCCACATTAAAGTGTGATATGGATGCCATGCACAGTATTGTGGTGATAAGACATTGTCAACACTTTCATAAGGTAGAATTCCTTAATAAAACCCATGCAAGAATTAATTTGATTTTTTTTTATGTCAACCAAAAGTTTCCAAATAATGTTTGCTACAAAATAAAATCGTAGCCTACATTCGTTCCTTGTTTGAAAAAAAAATTGACGCCGGTGCTCTTTTACTACGCAACAAAATAAAAGCAAATTAATTCACGAATAGTTTTATAAAGCAGTTCTACATTTCGAAGTACAGACAAGAAAATTGAATACTTTAAATACTTATTAGGGGGGGGGGGGGGGGGGGGGGGGGGGGGGGG
>JAHWFP010194275.1:61064-74786 GCA_023313725.1 Lithobius niger
AAAAAAAAAGGAAACCAGCTCGCGACTCTAAATCAAAAAAATTACGTGAACTTGCGTCAGCCTTTCGAAAACCCAACTGGAATAACATGCGAACTATACTTTAAATGTCATCCCTCAAAATGAAACGTTACGCTGTTTCCCTCCTTCCCCCTACCTCCTCACAAAATTACGTGAACTTGCGTCGGCCTTTCGAAAACACCAACTGAAATAACATGCGAACTATACATGAAATTTCATCTCTCAAAATTAAGGGTTACGCTCATTACGTGAATGACATGATTAAAAAAAAATTTTAAAACACCACTTACGTGAACCTAAGGAACGTGAGGAACGTGAGGAACCTAAGGAACGTGAACCTACGGCGTAATTTTTATGAAGTTTCCGTGATGTGCGCCAAGATAAAAAAAAAAACGTGTTTCTCCTATACGATTAAAAAAAAATCTCCCTCTAGACACATACCCTATACCCTGGCTCACCCTCATCTCGCTCGAATGGTATCGGCCGCAAATCTGACTGCAGCAAAGTGACGAAACAAAGTTTCCATAAACTAACACAGCTTATTACCCCACCAATTTTGTTTTTCATTTTAATAGTTACAGACCGTACGATAAATTAGTTATAGAACCCATGGCAAACTGTATGGGATTTATGACCCGATGGGCGATATCCTTCACATGGCCAATCCGCTCGTAATACGTCGCGATGACGTCTCGGCTTCTCCTCGAACGTCATCTTGATGTAGTTCTCGCGGATTGGCCATGTTCGGGATATCGCCCATCGGGTCATAAATCCCATACAGTTCGTCAGGGTTACTATAACTATTACATATCTGCATGAAGTTTGTCCATAACGTTCGACCGACATTTCTTGTTGTAAGGACCACTCTTGCCAATCATACTCGGCCAAGCGGGTGCGAAGTAAGTTAAAATCAATTTTCATAGTCGTAGATGCCACCTGTGCAGGGATCGCAGTGGCACAATGTAACCAGAAAGAAACAGTGCAATGATCACTCGTGCCGAGATGGTCTTCAACAGACTGATCGTAGATCAGACGCTCATCTCGAGAAAAGACATGGTCGAGTGTGTTACTTCCTCTGGTAGAATTGGTTACATGTTGCTGAAGACCCAACATTGCAATAATTTCTAGGAAGTGGCGATGATTCAAATCTGCAACCGTTAAGTGGGTCCAATTTACCGTGGAGAGGTTAAAATCACCAAGGATAATGTTGGAACAAGTGTTTCGAATTGCTGCGACCAGAAAGTTTAAAAATTGTGTTGGTTCCTGACTGTCAGGTAAAATACTCCAGAAAGAAATTCACTTGCAGTTCCGGCAGCAGAACTGATACAATCTCAGCATTGCCAGCAAACAAACCTGGAACCACCTTCAGATCTCTACGACAAAAGATGGCGAACCACCCCCCCCCCCCTCCCCTGCAATCAAGATGGAGTTTCGAACGCAATTCGATTAGGCCTATCATGAAGTTTTCCCAAAATAATGAATTTGGTCTTAAACACACAAGATGGTGTACGAAGTCATAATAAAGCATGCACCTTGCCAGAATTCAGGCACAGGCTCCAGTTAAACCATGACTGAACTACTCGATTATATTGATGTCTAATAGGGCGATATCTCGGTAACCAAGCATTTTGGTATAGGTGTTGTATAGGACTTTTTGACTTGTCTTTACCTTCTGAGTATGCCCTGCTAATTCGTCGGTTTTATTCTGAAACACCATGTATAATAGAGATTACTGTTGCAGTGCGTGATACAGGTGTGTGCCTCAACATTTTCGAAAGTGGCAGAAGTGTACAGTAGATCGGTTGCGACTAGTAGTTGCTGCAGCCGCTTGTTATTATTTCCTTATTTGCCCACACGAAGTTATTTTGTCTGTGAATGAATTTTTTAACGTATTTTTAAGTTAGGCATTGCACTTTGTTATCATCCCGTGTGATAAGTAGTAGTGCAAAAGTTACAATCAATGAAAAATGAGTCACAGTCACGCAAAGTTAGTCAGCGATGGTTGTAAGGTCTACCAAGATGTCCGGATCAATAACACGATTCACATGCATAATTACAAAGCCTTGCATCGCAGGTTGACAGACACAATGTTAATAACGTCAGAACAAAAACACGCAGCAAACGTTATAATTTTAAGAACCTTGTAAAAGCGAAGAGCAAAGTCAATTATTAAAAAGGACGTTCAACGACAAGCATTATGCACAAGAAAGCTCCACACATCAAACGGGTGAGCAGTACCTTATATTTTGAAGCTGTCGCAATTTGGCTTCATTACAACCAGATCTACTCATCTATAACCAGATCTACCCATCTGATTTCAGAGCCTTAACCCAAGCTTACAATGAGTTTCATCCCTCCCTCCAATTTACTTTCGAGCTCCCCATTTCCAACCACTTGTCCTTTCTTGATCTCAATCTTTCGTTCGATTACAGGGGTGTCTCTAACCAGCACTTTGTTAAACTTACTCAGATTTCCCGTATCATACCTTTCAACACTCACACCCCCCTTCATATTCGACTTTCCGCATTAAAAGGCGAGGTCCGACGTGTTTTCCGTAATTCTCAATACCATTCCGACGCTCAACACGCACTTCTTAACCTGAAAAGCAAATACCTGCACGCTGGGTACCCCCTCCCACTTGGAGATAAAATCTGTAACGTTAGTTGGGCCCAGTCCCCCTCCCGCCCATACCTTCCTAAACCATACACTATCTTTGCCCCCTATCTTGGCAAAGTTAGTGATCTCATTTACCAATTTCTGCACGAATTTGACGTTCGTCTCGTTCCTACACCCACCCCCACTCTCAAACAACTTCTCACAAAAAAACAACCTCGTGTCACTAAACCCCTCCCCACCGACTTTGTTCATGCCCATCCCTGCGCCGAGTGCCCCAAAATTTACTTGGGACAAGCAAGGCAGGGAAGAGATCGTATTGCCCGCCATATTTCGGATATTAATAGCCTTGCCTCAAATAGCGCCCCTGCACAACATTCCGTTTCCCCTGGACATAAAATAGATACTTTCCACTTTACACCCCTCTACTACCAACCCCATTATTACAATAGAGTTAACCTTGAAACCTTTTTAATTCTGTCCCATCGTGAAAGTCTTTACAATCTCCAGATTCCCACACAATCTAACCTACTACCATGGCTACAATTCTTCCGTACTAATATTCCTAACTTTGATCCACAACAAAAAAGTTCTTGAAAAGAAAACTAAAAAAACGCGTTTTCCCTGTGTAAATCTTTGCCCCCCCCCCCCCCCCCCCCTTTTCTCTTACGATCTCCCACCAACGCTCCTTGTCCAACTTCCGGATATTCATCATTTCCGGATACCACTTCATTCCCAAGATAGCAGGCTGACGTGAAGTGCTTGTGTTAGCTGTGTGTTTTTATTTTTATTTATTTTTTTACCTCTTTGAATAATGAAGCCAAATTACGACAGCTTCGAAATATAAGGTACTGTTCACCCGTTTGATGCGTGGAGCTTTCTTGTGTTTTATTGTCATCTCTGAACGCATTTTTTTAACCTACGAAAGCATTATGTAGAGGATGTCAACCAGCAAGTACAGGTACGGGTGTTTCCATTTCTTTGTTCATCATGTTCACACTATAATTTACATACAGAATATCTATGAGTAAGGTGGGTGATAAGCTTAATGTATTAGGCTGCTTTATGGGTATAGAGCAGTGACATAACGTAGTATTATTGTATATAACTCTATGGTGGAGCCAATAATTGGGTTAGCTGCCAGGGGCACTGGAGGGGAAAAAGAAGGTCGTCTTACTAAAGCCAATGCTATCAGACTGGATTTCTTAAGCCTATAACGCGCGATTTTTGTTGTTGGAGAAAACAACGTTTTTTTAAGCCTAAGAAAGCCGCTCTCAAGCACTGTATTGACTAGAAGTGCCGTTGTTTTGCCTTACATTTTAATCTAGTGCCCCTTGTAGCTATGCCCTCCAAATGGTGTCTCGTACCCAATATGACGTCACTTGCTGTTGTTCTATACTAGCAGGACCCGTGAATGCTGCACAGTGGACTGAGTCTCTCGGTCTTAGCTTCTTCCAGTGTTTGGTCTTCATAGGAAAGTAAATCGCGTTTGTAATACCGTAAGTCCTCCATTTGTGGCCGGGTCCTCAATTGTAGCCGGGTGTTTTCTCATTCTTGAATTATTAGTAGCCGGTCTCTAATTGTAACCAGGTCTCCGGTTGTAGCCGGGTCAAAATGGTTTGATTTTGAAAACTTATTGTTTATTAATGGTTTCTGTCATGTTTAGGTTCATTAAAGCATAACGGTAAAAGCATTCATGCGATATTATTTACGATTTTACATGTCAGACGCATGCTCTACATGAATTGATCCCGGAAATTCCCGTTCTAAATTTGTAGTAGCCGGTCTCTAGTTATAGCCGGGTCTCTAATTGTAGACAGATCAAAATGGTTTGATTTTTAACTAGTAGCTCAGGGCACAAATAGAGGATTTACGGTATTTCATTAGTAGACTGGTCCTTTAAATTTACTCTTCCACAACGCGATTTGGTGTGAACCTGAACCAGGAGACCTGAACCTTCTTCGTGTACTGAAATGTGAATATCTTGCATGATGTAAGTGTTAACGAGAGGGACTTACTTCCTCTCCGTCCCACCCCTTCCACTTTTCCCTTCACTTCGTGTCTCTTCTTCCCTCCTCTTTCCCTTCTTTTCTCCCCCTCCCATCCCTTGCCACAACCTTCCCATGTTTGTTCAACAGGACGGTATTAATGGGACTTTTCTGCTGATATTTTGGAAGTATTAACGTTACTACAACATTTCAGAAGTTTTACCCGGACTTGTATTTTCCCTCTTCCCATTCTTCCCTCCTCATAATCTCTACCCCTGTCCTCTTCTTCCCTCTCTTATCATCTCCATACCCTCTCCCCTCCTATTTCTTCCCTCCCTTTCCACACCTTCCCACGGACAACGTTAACGGGACATTTCCGCCGAGATTTTGGCGCAGACCCAGTAAAGACGCATATTTGTGTTTTACTGAAT
Source organism: Lithobius niger (assembly GCA_023313725.1). Taxonomy (NCBI): domain Eukaryota; kingdom Metazoa; phylum Arthropoda; class Chilopoda; order Lithobiomorpha; family Lithobiidae; genus Lithobius; species Lithobius niger. The sequence goes on from JAHWFP010194275.1 coordinate 66,115, forward strand.
GCTAAAAAAAAACACCGTATTACAGAGAAAGTCAGCATTCAGTATGCAAGCCAGCACCCTGCTGCAAGTTAATCTCCGTGATTGTTTCCACCAACTTAAAAACAATTCACGTCGGCACCACGCACCACTAAATTGTTGCAAGTAATTTTCCTTCATTAGCTCACGCACGCAATGATTGTTCCACCTACACATAACAGTTCAACTTCGCTCTCCAAGTCTGCATCTGCGAAATAAATGCGCCTTCCCATCGTGTCAGGCTGCCAGTTTGGAGGCCCATTAGGGGGCCTCGAAATTAACAACTTATCGTCGTTTTGTTTAAAGGTTTCCCTTTTAGCTGAAACAAAAGTCAAAATGAATGAATGGCATATTTATTGGAGCCTCGGCTCTCGGCCATGCGCCCGCCCTAAAGTCAAAATCTGTAGCCCGCCGAAAATACTACATTTACGCCACCAGACACAGTTTGCAAGGCAACAATGAATCGCGATGTGCATCGCAATTGTTGTCAAGTTAAAGCGATTGTTGCACGAATTTCCAAGAATTGATTTTCACTTTTGCCTCCTTACTTTTGCCGGAATGAATATTATATTAGTAGGTATATTAATAAATATGCACGATGGATCGTCATCGTTACCATATTACCTAATCGGTTATACACCTTTGAATTTCCATTCATTATAGTGTCCGCGGCCTATCTTGAGTTCTCCGCAGAACGAATACATATAATCGATTGTACGTTTTCAGTAGTATGTGCCTTGTTGATATTCAAAATGGTTACAAAAACAATGGCGGCCATCGATTAAAGCCATCCCCTTCCAGGAAGACGTAGCCGCTCACAAAATACTTGCAGGACTCAAGATACGCCGCGCACACAATAGCTCCATATTTATTTATTTATGGCCTTCCACATTTATTTATTTATGACCTTTGTTAACCAGCTGAAAGCCGTAACGAGAGAGTATAGGCAAATTAGGCCTAAATTTGGCTCGAAACGGAAATCTACTTATATACTCATTCCGGCAAAACTAAGGCGAAGGTGAAAATCAATTACTGTAAAAACACGTGCAACAATCGCTTTAAACTTGACTGCAATTGCGATGCACGTCACGAATCATTGCTACCTTGTAAACAATGTCTGTTTGCGTGATTGTGGCATTGTTGCCGGGATATAGGTTTTGACTTTTGGACTTTCGTTGTTGAGCTAAAAAAAAGAATCCATGTATCAACTAAAAGCGGACAACTTTAAGCAAAACGACGATATGTTGTTAATTGGCAGCCTGTACTATGGAAAGGCGCTTTTATTTCGTAGATGCAGACTTGGAGAGCGAAGTTGAATTGTTTTAAACGGGGCGGCAACAATGTTGGTATGCATGAGCAAATGAAGGAAAATTACTTGCAACAATTTGGTGGTGCGTTGTGCCGAAGTGAATTGTTTCGAAGGTGATGGAAATAATCACGGAGATTACCTTGCAGCAGGGGGCTTGCTTACGTACTGAATGCTGACTTTCTCAGTGATAAGGTTTTTTAGCATTCAGTAAAACACAAGTATGCGTCTTTTCTGGGTCTGGGTGTAGAAAATATGACAAACGTGATAGACCTTCTTAAGAAGACAAAACACCGGGAGAGCCTATGACCGGGAGACAAACACGGAGATTAACTTGCAGAAGGGGGCCGGGGGAATGAGCAGAAAAGGAGGGGAAGAGGAAGAGCGAGTAAAATTGAAGGATTGAAGCTATGCTCCGGAGACAATCACGGAGAGTAACTTGTAGTGGGGGGAGGCGGGGAAGAGGAGAAGAAAAGGGACGAGTAAAATTGGAGGATCACTCTACTAATCAATGAAATATTGCATACGCGATTTACTTTCTAAGAAGTCCAAACACCAGGGGAGGCTAAGACCGGGAGACTCAATCTACCGTGCAGAATGAACGGGTCCTGCTAGTAATTATTAGAAAGCTAATTCCTTCTGAAATACGTTCTTTAGGTCCCCCTGTACTTCCCCAGAAAAATCCCAAAATATCCTGCATGGGGAACACCTTGAATTTTGAATAAATGTCCAGCATCTTCTATTTTTCCAAACCATCATAACTCAACGATGGACAATTATATGGAGCTGCTTGTGCTAAAATGAATGGTTTGTGTAGTATAGTTGACTGTAGGTCCCCTTGTACTTCCCCAGAAAAATCAAAAAAAAATCCTGCATGGGGCATCACCTTACATTTTGAATAAATGGCCGCCATCTTGCATTTTTTTCCAAAAACATAACTCGGTGATGGACAATCATATGAAGCTGCTGTTTTGTGCTAAAATGCATGGTTTGAGTAGTATAGTCGACTATAGGTCCTCCTTTGCTTCCCCAGAAAAATCCCAATAAATCCTGCATGGGGAACACTTTAAATTTTGAATACATGGCCGCCATCTTGCCTTTTAACATCATAACTCAATGATGGACAATCATATGGAGCTGCTGTTTTGTGCTAAAATGCATGGTTTGTGTAGTGTAGTCGACTCTTTGTCCATCTATACTTCCCTAGGAACATCCCCCAAAAAATCCTACATGCGGAACACACCACATTTTGAATAAACGGCCGCCATCTTGGATTTTTCCAAAATTCCATAACTCAGCAATAGGCAATCACAAGGAGCTGCTGTTTTGCACTAAAGTGTATAGTTTATAGTCGACTTTAGGTCCCCCTGTACTTTTCTAGAAAAATCACACTATTCCTGCATGGGGAACACACATGAATTTTTAATTAACGGCCGCCATCTTGGATTTTTTTCAAAAAAGCCATAACTCAGCAATGGACAATCATAGAGAGCTGCTGTTGGTGTCAAACGTTTCTGTTTTGGAAGAAGAACTCATTACTGCAATAAAAAGTCTAAACTAGGGAATGAATATACTTTTTATTAACATATTATTGCACAAAACAGGTTTGATAACATACAAGATCAGCATTTCTTAACTAAAGAATTGCAACCACGTATACATAAACTGGTAGTGTTCAATCTGTCTGACAAGTTTCTTGTCATTCATTAAACTCGTCGTCGTTTTGCATAATCTTCTCTGGTGTAGGCGCTGATACGTTTGGCTTTGACATGATCCTCGGTATCACAGTTGCCTCCGATATCGTCTTCATCCTCGGAATCCACATCATTGCTGGTAACTCTCTAATTTACCTAGATGGACATACTTAGGCTCATCTGAAAGGTGGTGATGTATTATTTTCAACAATGTTTATCACAATTGTGTATTTTAAATGGGGACCAACCTACGCTTGTTTAAAGATGTTGTAATGGCATAGCGAAGAAAGCCTATGGTGATTTTCTATTTCAAAGTGCTCTTACAAGCTACCTAATTACCTTAGATAGACATACTTTGGCTTTTCTGAAAGGTGGTGATGCATTCTTTTCAGCAGTGCTAATTACAATTGTATATTTTAAATAGGAACCATCCTATGCCCATTGAAAGTTGTCGCAATGGCATAGTGGCGAAAGACTATGGTGATTTTCGAATTCAATGTGCTCTTACTAGCTATCTAATTACCCTAGATGGACATATTTAGGCTCTTATAAACGGTGGTTATGTATTCTTTCTGACAATGCTAGTCAGAATAGTTTATCTTAAATAGGGACTGTCCTACGCCCATTGGAATGTGTTATCATAATGGCGCTGCGGCAAAAGAGTTTGGTGATTTTCGATTTTAAAGTCCTCGTGTGAGCTATCTAATTTTCCTAGATGGGCATATTTAAGCTATTCTGAAAGGTGGTGATTCCAGCAAAACTAATTACAATTGTGTATCCTAAATAGATACCGTCCTACATCTACTGAAAGGTTGTTGTAATGGCATATCGGCGACAAGTGTTGTAATTTTCGATTCCAAGATGCTCTTATAAGTTACCCAATTAAGATACACGATTGTAATTAGCATTGCTGAAAAGAATACATCACCACCTTTCAGAAGAGCCTAAGTATATCCATCTAAAAAAAAATAGATAGCTCATACGAACACTTTGAAATCGAAAATCACCATTCTCTTTCGCTGCTATGCCATTATCATCACACATTTCAATGATCACACATTAGGACGGTCCCTAATTTAGATAAACAATTATAATTAGCATTGTTGGAAAGAATACATCACCACCTTTTAGAAGAGCGCAAGTATATCCATATAGGGTATTCAGATAGTTCATAGCAGCACCTTGAAATCGAAAATCCCATATTCTTTAGCCACTATGCCATTACGACAACACCTTTCAATGGACATAGGATGTTCCATATTTAAGATCTATAATTGTAATTAGCATTGCTGGAAAGGATAAATCGCCACCTTTCAGAAGAGCCAAAGTTTGTCTATCTAGGGTAATTAGATAGATTGTAAGAGCATGAAATCGAAAATCGCCAAATTCTTTTGCCGCTACGCCATTACACCAATCAACTTAGGACGGTCCCTATTTAAAATACACAATTGTGATTAGAATTGTTAGAAAGAATATATATTACCACCTTTTAGAAGAGCCTAAATGTCCATGTGGGATAATTAGAGAGGTAACACTGCGGTGAGGATTAAGAGGCAACGGTGTGGATTTCGAGGATGAAGACGATATCGAAGGCAACTGTGATACCGAGGATCATATCAAAGCATACGTATCAGCGCCTCCACCAGAGGAAATTATGCAAAACAAAGACGAGTTTAATGAAACACAACGAATTTGTCAGACATATTGAACACTACCTGTTTAATGTATACGTGTTTACAATTCTACGTGTTTTTAGCACAAAACAGCAGGTTCCTATGATTGTCCATTGCTGAGTTATGTCGTTTTTGGAAAAATCCAATATGGCGGCCGTTAACTCAAATTTTAAGTGTGTTTCCTATGCAGGATTTTTTGGGATTTTTCTGGGAAAGTACAGGGGGACCTAAAGAACGTTTTTCTGAAGGAATCAGCTTTCTGATAATTATTTCCGTCTCCAGTCCTATTTTGCCTATACTAAAATGGCTTGTTCCGACTAATGATCCTGGAGGGTTGGGAAGGGGGTTGGGGGAGGGAGGCAAGAGCAACCAACTGGCCAGTTGGCTTTATGACCTACGTCGGGCATCGTAAGTGACAAATTTACAGCCGTAGTTGCAGCATATGCAATTTTTATAAAAGTGTTACAGAATGATGGTTAACATTAACAAAAAACATGCCTTCCTAAGGGTAAATCAGGTATTCCAATGTCTTAAAGTACTTCATCTTCCGAAATCAGCTTGGAACGTTTACAACGCTCGTTAAAACTGCCCTTCCTCCCCCACCCAGGCCAAATTAGAATAGCCGTAAATTGGACTCTCATTTTAATTTTTTTAACTGCAAACAAAAAAAATTAAATAAATAAGTAAGCATGAACAGAAGACAAGCGGGTACAGCGACTACCTAGTCGCATCCGGTCTTCTGTACAGTTCTGCCACTACCAGTGGTGAGGCGCACACCTCTATCATGCACTACAACAGCTATCTCTATTATATAATCTAAAAGCAGTAACGATCAGAATTGCCTGTTAAAAATGTGTTATAGCTTTTAAGCTTATTTTAGATTTTAGGCGTATTTCTCAACTTTTAGGCCTAATTCTCAATCCCCCCACCCCCCCTAAATCTTACCTGCAGCTTAAATTTCTTAAGTAACAGCTAACAGAGATTTGGATTGTATAGTAAGCCCATTCATGTTCGCAACACGGTGCACCATCGGGCACACAGTTACAGTGTTACATCGTAATGCGCAACGTAGCCTATATAGATCAGTGGTAGTAGGGAAGTGACGGGAGAGACGCTGTTGATGAAGCTAGTAGCGACTCGTAGCAACTTGACGTTGCCGTGGTAACGTGATTTTAGGACTAATTTTCATTTTTTAGGCCTAATTTTTTTAACTGTAGTTTTAATTTCGGTAGTAGCAGATAGAGAATGGAGAATCTGGTTCGACAGTAAGCCCATTTATTCATGCAACAATGCGACGAAACTATTAAACGAACCTAAAATGTTTTTGTTTTTATGGCTGTTATCCTTGGAATTTCAATTCGACGATCAATGTTATTACTTAACTATGTTTTGCCATGTTATTTAACTAACTTTTGACACTGAATCTAACGTTGTAAACCGTGGTCGTCAACCGTTGCGAATTTGAAACAGGCGACGGACGGACGAACAAAGTCGTTGCAATAGTTTTCTCAGCCGGTACGGCCAAAGATGTTATCGTTCTTCTTTGGGTACGGCTGTACAGAAGACTAAAAGGAGAGGGGAGATAGACGCCCCTGGGCAGTGGGCAGGGCAAAGAAGGGGGACGTTCGGGGATCAGTACTCGTCCCTCGAAACCCAAAATTGTATCATAATGCTAAATAAATTCCTCGATATTATGCGAAAAAGTACCCTCTAGAAGCCGAATACGGCAGTGATGTATCTAGAAATGCTTCAGCTTCCAGGATCCCTCTGGGGAAGCTAACAGCACTCTCCCAGACCCCCTATCTGGCTTTCTTAGGCCTCCTGCAATTTTTTTGTCCTGGCTGTGGCTATGGGACCACTGCCTCAAGTCACTCAAGAAAAACAAGTCCGTTTCTTGACAATAAGCCCGAAAGTTAGGGACCAGTTTTCTCAAACCAGTTCCCAACTTCTGCATACAATCTTTGCGTACAATTTAAAACGAAACCATATTCACAAAGCAGGAGTCCACATTCGTAACCACCATTCCGCCCCGTCCCCCCCCCCAAAAGAGTAACACTCACTATATTAAACCCCCCCCCCCCCCCCCTTCCCCCTCACTTACCAAGCTACTCGACTGATGTTACGCAACCTTTGGGGCGAAACGTCTCCAAACAAAAGTGGCCCATGGTCACCAACTTCTCGACTGGCCTCTATACCCACTACTCGGCCTCTGGCTACTGTGATATAATATTACAGTATTCACACGGGACATTTCGTGCTAATGCAACTTCGAAAACATTTATTCAAATCAGTGATATGTTGTTTACGGCATTGAGCAACATTTATTGCGTGTAGAAATTATGAACCTATGCCATCCTTTAAATAAATATTAAGTGTTTTTAAAATTTTACTTCTTGGCAAGAGTTAGACGTAATTGCAGTTTCGAACGCAATTATGAATATGAATATGAATTATGAATATGTTCTTAAATACGCAAGATAGTGTATGAGGTCACAATAAAGCGTGCACCTTGCCGGCATTCAGATACAAGCTCTAATTAAGCCATGACTTCCATACTCGATTATAAAATATTTGATGTCTCATAGGGCGATATCTTGGTAACCAAGCATTTTTGTATTGGTGTTGTATAGGACTTTTTGACTTGTCGTTACCTCCTTAGTATGCCCTGTAAGTTTGTCGGTTTTATACTGAAATACCCTGTGTAGTAGAGATCCCTGTTGCCGTGGGTGATAGAGGTGTGCCCCTCAACTTTTTCGAATGTGGCGGAAGTGTGTAGAAGATGGTTGCGACTAGATAGTCGCTGCAGCCGCTTGTTATTATCTCCTTGCTTGCTCACACGTAGTTATTTTGTCTGTGACCGCATTTTTAAATTAGGCATTGCACGTTGGTACCATCCCGTGTGATTAGTAGCACCGCAACAGTTATAATCAATGGAAAAGGAGTCACAGTCACGCAAACTTGGACAGTGGTGGTTGTAAGGTTTACCAACATGTCCGGATCAATAACCACAAGCCACATGCATAATTACAAAGCCTTGCATCTCAGCTTGACATATACAATTATGCTAATAACGTCAGAATGAAAACACGCAACAAACGTTATAATTTTAAGAACCTTGTAAAAACAGAGAGCAAAGTCAATATTTATTAAAAAGAACGTTCAACGACAAGCATTATGTAGAGAATGTCAACCAGCAAGTGCAGGTACGGGTTGTTCACCATGTCCTCACTACAATTTACATACAGAAGATCTATGAGTAAGGTGGGTGATAAGTTTAATATGTAAGGCTGCTTTATACATACATGCTTTAATGAATATGCACTATGGAACGTCATCATATTGTCATCGTTACCATATTACCTAGTCGTTTATACATCTTTGAGTTTCCATTCATTAGTTCCATATTTATGTATCATACACGGCGATAGTCCTCTTGAAGTCCTCTTTCCAAAATAACTAAAACTATTAATTTCTTCGTTCCTATTCAATATATTTCGCCCAAATTTGGCCAGATAGTAGATAGGTAAAGAAGGTATATTTATACCAACTTTTTCGCATTTCCGTGCAAGAGTAAACGTACGGAGCCACACGTAAATTTGAAAACTGTTCACTTCTTCTTCTTGTTGATGTGGTTGTTCTTGTTCTTGCGTGACACGGTTTCAGAAAAACACTACTGCACCTACCTAAAATCTGAAACATAATCTAGGCCAGAAATTTCCCTGGGCTTCGTCCTCACAGAGACCACTTTTTCGATTGGTCGAGCCGTTCCGGAGTTACGGGACCCTCAACGATCATTTTGATTGTTTCATATCGTTTTAACAATTGTAATTAGGGAACAATGCCACTTAGCAAACTCCAGATACAGATGCAGGCTTTCAGAGCTGAGTTGCGTTGGTTCAAAGTAGCGAGCAACAATCAACTGCATGCATAAAGCTTTGTTCTGCGACGCCATAGCTGTAAAAAAGGTACACGGATTACAAACAA
>JAHWFP010194276.1:0-31141 GCA_023313725.1 Lithobius niger
AAAAAAAAAGGGAACGACGCATTTCACTTCCTTTCAGAAAAACGTGAGGGGGAAAGGAGGAAGGTGGGGGACAGGGGAACGGTAGGTAAAGGATATCACGGTAATTTTTTTGTCAGAATGCGTGCGTTTGCAAAACAGCGATCCGTCTCTGCCCACTTTCCAATCAGGATCTCCTGCTTAAAAAAAAATTAGAACACTACTAGCGGAGAAAAAAAAAGAAACCTACACTGCCTTCTAGTCGATAGAACTTTCGATTTCTCCATCCCCTTCCAAAACCTCCAACTCATCCTCCCTCCTACATCTCATCAACCGCAGAACCAAAATTTGCTGGTTTGTGGGTAGCCTCATGTTACCATTTATTTCGCTGACCCATCCTTTCTCAGACTAATTTAATTTTTGGTTGTAAAAATGTGGTCCCTGATTGAACGGAAGGCCCGCAACAGTCAGTCACACGAAGCAAATTTAATTTTCGGCAATGCTTTCCTTGGCTTGTTCACTAAAAAAAAATTAAAACCACTAATACTACAGGGAAAACCTCAAGTTGTTGGCAACTTGAAGTATGACTGCTGCGGTCCTTCTGTTCGATCTGGGAACATATTTGTACAGCCATCCAGCTTCGCCTACAAATTAACTTTTCCTCTTAATTTAAGTTTTTTTTCTTCTTAATTTAAGTTTTATTTCTGTTTTTTTATTTTAACATTAAAATAAAATAGGTTTGTATTTGTGATGTTTTTCTTGATCCACCCAAAACCAAAAATGGTAGAAAACCCGCCAAGTTTCCAAAAACGGTCGGCCTTTGAAGGTAGTGATATCATTCCACCAAGGAAAGGCCGCCAAGGTTAATCCTATTAGCCAAGTGAATCGCACATACTAATAGTTCGAAAGTTAAATGAAAACTAGAAGATTGCTACTAGCGGTAGCAATCTTCAAGTTTTCATTTAACGTCCAAAGTATTATTCGGTGCGATTAACTTGGCTAATAGGATTAACCTTGGCGGCCTTTCCCTGGTGGAATGATATCACTACCTTCAAAGGCCGACCGTTTTTGGAACCTTGGCGGGTTTTTCTACCATTTTCGGTTTTGGGTGAATATCACAACTTTCTTTGAATTAATTTCTGGTCGTGGGATTCGAACCAGCATTCTCTTGGTTTGGAGGATGGGCTGTGATGCTCGCTTTGCTCGAGGTCCCGGGAACCCTTCACAAAGCTCGCAATGCGTCTTGAACTGTGTTTTTTGATCGAGAAGTGGCCTGTTTTTAATGCAGCATCATGGAACAGAGGGTTAAGGTAGGAGAAAAGAAAAGCGCATTAACCTTTCTGTCCTTCAATTTTCTGTGAAATCGGTGACCAGGAAAAAGATCGTTGTCAATACAACGCAGGACGAAACAGAACATCGCCCAAAAAAAGAAGTAAGATCGCCACGAAATAACACCGCCCGGAGAAAAAAAAAAGTAATGTCACTAATAAACAACCAACTAAAACACATCACTATTAAAATTACGATGTAAAAGGAAATAAATGCGAATAAAAATAATTAAACCGTCACGTATAAAGCATGCCGAATAAATTAAATGTGATTAAAAATAAGTAAAAAAAAAAAAGGTTAAAAGTGTAAACTATCCCATGCTGCTAAAACTTTAACAGAGTATTATTTGGGTGGATGTGAAATATATAACAGAGGATTTTTACCTCCAAGTTAAGTGAATAGTAACTTTTTTTTTAATGTTGAAAGTTAGTCGTCGAATTAAGGTCCTTTTTAACTGCTAAGGTTATGTAGGAAAGGAGAGAGGCAATTTTGCTAGTAAATACCTAGAATCTTTTACAAGCTACAATCGACACGAGCAAGAGAGCATTTCCAGGACCCATCTCTTTCCGAATGCGGTAATGCCTCCAATTTTTAATTATTAATATTATTATTATACACAGTGACGGTAGGAGAGACATCAAGATGCCCAACAAAATCACAAATTACAGCTAAACGATGCTTTTTAGAAAAATTTTCACCAAACGCCCCTTCCCCTGCGTCATGGACTTGGAGGATACGAGGTAATCAGGAAGGTAATTCCAATGTTGAATAACTCTGCTGGAAAAAAAATTATTTTCTGACGTTGCGATGGAATTTAAGAAGGGGGAGTTTGAAAGTGCAACCACGTGTATGACGAACAGCAGACAAAGTAAAAAAAAAAAAAAAAGTGAGTAGGGAAAACACAGTAATTGTGCTTAACAAATTTTAAAGTCTCAGTGAGATCGCCTCTGTTAAAACGGTTGATTAAAGTAGGAAGATTAAGCTTACGTAGGCGAATTTCTTTCGGAGCCAAAATAACCCAGGGCACCGTTTGGTAATTTTTCGAGAATATCAATCGATTTTTTTTTTGGTAATGAGGCCTCCAGCGTTTTTAATTAAACAGAACAAAAAAAGAGTCAAGTTACTAATCACATTTCTAGCCATGTCGGGCTAATTCACATGAGTACAAAATTTGCAACTTTTTTACACAGAAGTAAAAGTCAGTCAAGTGAAGACATAAAACACAAGATTTAGAAATAATGTATTAAGTACTACACAGGTGCGTCGATATTTTATAGTCAACTTTTAACATTAGCTTCAATTTTTTTTACGCCTTTGTTATTTAAAATTAATTTAGGGAGATGTCGGGTTGAATCTGGCTGACTCATTCAGCTCATTCGTAGCCCCACCCAGCTCAATTAGTTTTGTGCCCAGCTCATTCATTATGGGGGCTAGTGTGAAGCTGGTCCCTAATTCTTAACATATTTTTATTTAAGTAAATATTTTAGCTCAAACGATAAAACTGGCAGACTCATATAGCTCATTGGCAGCCCCTTCCAGTTCATTTGTTATTACACTGGGGTCACATAATAATCACATATGCGAATTCGACCCCTGTATAACAAATCTCGAATAGTTGCCTCGTCTAGCCGTGACTGAGTACCTATACTAACGCATTCAAACCACTGTGGGGAGACAACTTCCCTAAAACATTCGGGTGCAAAAAAAAAAAAAAAATACAGCCACGCGTCAAGACCTTGTCGAATTGCCAACAACATCACTCACACTCATAGTTGCACAAACATTTCAAGGTTTAATTAATCTTTCTTCATCAGTTAACATCAAGAAAAACAAACGACAAAAAAGGCTAAACTGCGGCTGACTTGAAATCCGATACGTCACACACAACGACAGACACATTTATTTATACCGTTTAGGCAGCGATTAAATCTTGTGACGAATGATTCTCGCTATTTTGAAGACTGTCTGGTTGAGAACACAGCTGTAAGCGAAGACCGTTTTGATGGAAACCGTATTTACCCACACGTTGGCGTATGATAATTCCGGCCTAGCTCAAAGCAACAAGTAGAAAAACATTACTGAAGCGAATCTACGCGTAACAGCGTGCCGGAAAGGTCAAACATGTTCCAGCCTTACAGGGATATACCTCCCAGCGCCATTATTCTCGAGCCTCCACATCAAGTACGGCCCCAAAGGTCTATTTACTTACCATTCAGTCTTTACCTTGCTAAAAATCCGTTTTAAAATGTGACGTCTAGGAGATTTTCTATTGAGTATTGAGGAACTTTATTTACGTTTTTCCAGAACGTATATGATGCTTTGCGCGCCTACAATGACCTTAAAGTTTTATCTGTGTGTGCGCAGTACTCATTTTAATCGTTTGTTAGTAATTACTATGAGATGCAAAATCTAAAAGACTAATGCAGTAAAAATTAAAATTAATTATTCCAATAGATCGCCGAAGCAAAATTATAAGACACTCGCCTAGAAAATTATAAATTGTGGTGTTAAAATACGAGAATCATTCCGGTTTGTGACAACACAATCTTTAACTTGATTCTGTTCCCAAAGCCAACGGCGACAACAAATACGTGTCTCGCTGCGAGGAACGCTGCTACCACCCCAGCCGACCTTGGCACTGTAAATGCGCGGATTGCGATCTGCGCGTAGCTGTTATAAGGCACGCGGAATGTTATAAGGCAAGTCGGGTGTCCCTTTAAAGGGGGATTGCCACCAAATGACAGGCTGCATCATCTATAGCCATTTGCCGCTATCTAATGTGTTCCGTCTAGCCCTTACTTTCAACAGGCGAAGGAACACACAAATAAATTTCTTTTTACGCAACAAACAAGCCACGTGCCTCCTTAATTATTGAGTGTGAAGTTGGTGCGCCCACGTGCACCAGCAAGCAAGCGGTAAAGGTTAGCCTAACGACATAACGGGGGCTTGTTTCTGTATAAATTGACCGTTTTGAAAGACAGATTTTGAACCGCCTGATGGGCACCATCTAGTGGCTGTGTGATCGCTAACCTTGACCGCTGGCTCTCTGGTGCTCGTGGATGCACCAACTTTACATTCATTAATTAAGGAGGTATTTGACTAGTTTGTTGAGTAAAAAGAAATTTATTTTTTGCCCATTTCTTCGCTTTTTGAAATGAAGTGCTACATAGAACTAAATAATGGTAGACGGCTCTAGATGCTGCAACTTGCCATTCGGTGAATATGCACCTTTAAGTGATTAATATCGTGCTCGTCGGCTGACATTGAAGTCTTTGGTGCACCATTCCACTTCGTGTTGCGGCCTTGAGCAACCATGGGATCACAACCTTCGCAATTTGCACTCCTGCCGACGCCAGTAACGATTGGCCAGCAGAAATTCTAAGCAAACCGGAAGTGACGTCTTGCTGAACAAGTATGCGGCATGCAAGGAGTTGGGCTTTGGAAACCGGGAGGCGCATGATCGAGTGATAAACCAGTCATTCAGAAGAGACAGGGTTTTTCGTGTGGATTAGGACCGAGTTCAAAATCTTTCGTCTGAGCTACGGTCATGTTCAATTGAGGGGTCGTTCGGCAAAAACTGGACGTGCCCCTTGGATTCGTGCGGTATCGAATGCGTTAATTTCACATTTAAGGGGGGGGGGGGTGATTTTTGTCACGCATATTTGCTGCGGGGCATGAGAGTAGCAGAGGTGGACACAATTTAGCTGAACTGCCTTCAGAGCACAAGACCCTGTTTGGTAGCTCAACAACTAATTGCTTTTGTCAAGTCATCCAAGCTGTTCTCGGCTCTGTCTCGCTTCTCTGCTCGGTTGCTTTAGGGAGTAAGTACAAGTTTTTCTTGTCTCACATTTCCTTGATATTTCTCTGATGTGATTACATTTATTTAGAACAGCCTTTATTGTTTGAGATGCAAGTACCTGGGACCGATGGCCATGTAGTCAGTTTCTCATCAAACTCGATATACCCTACCATGGCCAGTACGAGATTGGCTTAGTAAAACACTACCTTAATCCCAGTAACCACCCGGAAAATAGCTTACACGTACAAATAAATATACATTTCCGTACAGCCTGTGGCCACAAAGTTATTAAATTTGTCGACTGCACATAGCTCTTCAGCAAACAGCGACATGTTCGATTATCCAGAAAGTGTTTCAAGGAAGCGTGGCAGCATTCTTTTGTAGTGAAGGTGTCGCACTCGGTTGACAGAAAGCGGCAACAAGACAAATCAATCGCATCGGCCATATTGTCCAACCCATGCAGTCGCGTCTGCTATTTTTCATCCAGGATCGATCATGCCGGTGCTGTAGTAGAGCTCTGACCCTACCTACCGTGTGTGTTGTATTTAAAAAAAAAATAATTTCTATGTTTCCATGTTGGGGAGGTAAAGTTCTTATGTTGGTCAAAATTCTTGATAATATTGCAATGTATGCATGCAGTGTGTTATTGATGGTCACAATAGTCACAACTTCGAATATTAAAAGCCAAATTTTGACATTGTTTTTGTGGCGTTCCCTCCTGTCACCCAGTAAAGTGTTTGGATGCTTAACACAGTGATTTCTCTTTACATCTGCAATATTCTGCTGTCATCTAAGCCCTAAACAATCGGTAGGCTACATTCTCGCCACATAAACGAAAACGACACCTAATTGCAATGCACAATGCAAACACAAACATGGGCCAACACGCAAAAGATCAACATCACGACGTCAATTCCTTTTATTGTGTTTGTTTCAATCCTGTTTCCTGCCTCTGTGCCTGACCTTTAATTAATCGCGCGAGCATTTTGATTACAGCTCTGGAATTTGGTCCCTTTTGTTCCTTCCCATTCTTCTCTTGCTCCCGGGTGCGCGCGCGCGCGTCACGACAACGCCTCGCGAGCGTCAAGATTTCACCCCTTCCATGACTCAAAATATGTTAATTGAAAATGAAGTTGATATTTTTGGGTACAATGACTGCATGGCCTGGCCATTGCCCAAATCAAGTTTCAGAAATTGTAAGTTTAAAATATGCACACAGTGTTAAAGGAAGATTTTAAGGATTAAACAGGACGGAACACCAAATGGACTCGAGAAGGGTTAAATAATTACGGATGCAAACCTGTTTACGTCGCCTTTTGGACTTAATGTCAGACTGCCGGAGCGGGGAATTGAACCCACGACCTTTGAAACCAAAGGTCCTATCGCCGAACCGTACTGACACGGCCTGTGTCACGCCGTGTCAGTATGGTTCATCAGTGAGGACCTCAGCATTCGGTTTCAAAGGTCGTGGGGTCAATTCCCCGCTCTGGCACTCTGACGTTTAAGTCGAAAAGGCAACGTCAATAGGTTTGCATCCGTATTGAGATTTTAATTGTTGAGACGTTTTAAATATGACTGTCTGTCTCAACTCAAAAATAATGATTGAAGTCACTAGTTTCAGGAGTGTTTTGTAGAATGGTTTAAACGGGACGGAAAGCCAATTGGGCTCGAGATTGGTTAATAAATACGGATGCAAACCTATTTACGTTGCCTTTTGGACTCATATGTCAGACTGCCTGAGCGGAGAATCGAACCCAGGACCTTTGAAATCAAAGGCCAAGGTCCTACCGCTGAGCCAGACTGACACGGCCAAATGTAGAATGTTACAAAGATTTCTTGTTTTGAGTTCAGTTTTCTGCATGGCAACACAGCTTGCTATGATTTTAAATGTCAACAATCTGCTGTCAGTCAATTAATTTTGTTAGTTGGAAGTCATCGGCAGCAAAGAAATGTTTAATATTAGATGACCTTTAGGATGTAAATTAGAAAAAAAGCCACCAAGAGAAAATCAAACACTAGAAATACCAGCGAAAGTTCATAAAGTCCCTGCCGGCCTGAAAAAAGTTCCATACATTGCGCGTCTAAGAGATGCTAATCTGTAATCATTTCAGTCAAAATAATCAGTCAAAAGTGCGTGGATTTCTGCCACTGGCACTTCTGTTCTTCGAGTTCAGTCATGTGAATTTCACAAGAGGTCGCTCGTTCAAGCTCGCCCCGTAGCCGGCGCGCTTGAATTGTATGTAGAAGTGGTTTCTTCTCGGTGCGAGTGGTTAAGGTATGGAACTCACTTCAGAAGTCGATCGTTTCTTCAGCTAGTACCATCCAGGGATTTCACAGTCTTCTAACCAAAGTGAACATGGAAAATTAGCAGCGTCACCCACGGGGGTTTTAATTATGGGTCCCAAATTGATCATTAGTTTTATCATTATTTTACCATTTTAATGTTTGACAAATGGACCGTACTATAGACAACGATTACACTGGATTCGGATTTTACAGCTGAGTTTTAATTTTCATCCTGCACTATAACCCTTCTATCACACCCTCCTGTTCACATTTCTAATGTTAGCCCTTTTAGGTCGGCTATCAGAGACCCTCCAGAGCCGGGCTTGCCATTCCTGTTAATCTTGCAACGAAGTCTGTTTGTTTATAATTTACTAGTGGAATTCGGGCAGAAGCCCCAAAAACTACTAGCCTTAATAAGTAAGCAGCACGACCAAGGCTCGTCTCTTCCCCTACTAAGTCACGCATCCTGCAAAATCCTTTTTAACCCTATCAGCATCTTCTCCCCCCCCCCCCCACCCTCTCTCTCTGCCCTCCCCCGATCTAGGTCTATTCTGCCTGCGTTAGGTTACGCTAGTCCCTTTTACTCCTGCGTCACCCCACACACAGATCCTCTTTTCCGTACTGGCCGTCTCTGTCCTCCGTTTCCCCCCCCCCTCCCCCAACAATTATGTGTCGCAAATACTCCAACTGCGGCCGGGGAAAAAACTATGGCGAATTAATTACAATTAAGTGTGACTACGCGTAAAACGTTTCACCACCACATTCCAGTACAATCTCTTCGCCAACAGATTACAGCAGGAGGAATGCAAACCCTTCCCCACCCCCACCACCAAAAAAAAAATACGAGTCCATCCACGTTGCGCCAGTCTCTTCTCTGTTACGCAAGCTGGCCGACAACTTCAACCCCTCCTTGCCACCACGTAGCGCCAACGCAATTATCCGCGGCGGCAATATTTTTTTTTGTTTTGTTTGCATTTGTCAGAACAGAGGCCAACGAAAATTACAAATACGAAGAGCAAACGTAAACCGAATGAGAACTGTGAGTAAAAGCTAAGCAACCTCACTCGGCCTTCTCAAGTGTGTGCACCATATCAGAGGTGATGGCATTGAAGTACTTATCGCACCGGGTGAATTTTTACATGGTCAATATTTCTTTGAAAACTACATTTTTCGTCAATTTTCCTTGATGCAGGCCATGAACCCAGCCAATGGCTCGTTATAATCACAACAATGTCACGGTTACTAACAGTGCAAATCATTGTACAAATATGTTCGACGATGGTTCGCCAACAATGCGCTAACACTGCCCTTTATTGCAACAATGCCGCAGAGGTATTTAGCCAGATCCCCAAATTCTGCTCATCGCTTTGCTCCCGGTAGCAAATTATGATGTTAGATAAACAAACCACTGAATTTACGGAAAAGTAACCCTACTTACACAAAATTGTGTCAAATTCACTGTTTTATGTCATCAAGGACCGCGGTCCTTATGTAAGCCTCAGCATGAACTTCCATGTTAAACGTCAAACTTTGAGCTCCTACAGTTTCGTCCAGAATTGACATAGACCAACGAAATTCGGTATTTGGGGTCGTGTCGCAACTATTTCACTGCATTACAAATTTTAATGACAACAATCAAACCGTTCGGCGTCCACAGTATGGCCATTTCTTGTTGTTGTTGTTGTTGTTGTTGTTGTTGTTGTTGTTGTTGTTGTTGGGACTCTTTGCTCTCACCTGGAGACCGAACCACTGAACCAATTTTTAAGTTCTATAGCTTAAAACGTAGGTATGGACAAGGCCTATGGTCTTTTGCATGCTATTCTAATGTAACTACAATATTCTTGACACGGAAAGCCAAATGGGCTGGAAATTTTGCTCTTACCAAGAGATTAAACCAATGAACCGATTTTCAGTTTGTATAACTTAAAATGTAGGTATTAACACCGACCAGGGCCTTTTGAACCCGATGTTGATGTGACTGCAGTTTTCTCGTCAGCAGAGCAATTATTACAGTAGAGCACTGGGCAAAAATCATTAATGTTGCTGTTGGGACTCTTTGCCATCTATTGGAGATCGAATCACTGAACCGATTTTTAAGTTCTATAGCTTAAAACGTAGGTATGGACAAGGCCTAGGGTATTTCGCATGCTATTTTAATGTAACTACAATATTCTTCACACGGAAAGCCAAATGGGCTAGAATTTTTACCCTTACCTAGAGATCGAACCATTGAACCGATTTTCAATTTGTATAGCTTAAAATATAGGTATTAACACCGATCAGGGCCTTTTGAACACGATTTTGATGCGATTGCATTATTCTCGTCAGCAGAGCAATCATTATTGTAGAGCACTGGGCAGAAATAATTAAGTGGAGTAACAAACTTTGCAGAAATTTTGCAGAAAACATAAATTTGGTGCACAAGTCTTTCTTAACAGTAAAAATCGAACCTGCCATGGACCCCTATAAAATACCCCAAAGTGCCTTCAGTGCCCCCCCCCCCTCCCGCCCCAGAACCCACCCCCCGTGATGTCTCCCAGGGGTTTGGGCAACAAATTCTTATAGATCAAGCTAAAAACATGAAATTGGGTTCAAAAGTCATTCTTAGCAGCATAAAACGAATCAGCCATGGAAAAGACTCTCTTATAACAGTTATTTTAAGGTGATTACAGTGTTCTTTTCTGTGTTATTCTTGCTGAAACAAGAAAAAAAAATAAGGGATATTAGTATTAAAAAACGCTTAAGCGTATAAAATACGGATGTAGGCCTTAAAAAAACTTAAAGCCCTAAAGGAACAGGTATTAGAAAAAGACATGTAAGCTATCAGCGTCGCACTAATACATGTAAATGAAGCTCCAGCTTGTTTTTTGGGTCGCTGGAGATTCTTTTACACGTATTAGTGCGACGCTGATGGCTTACATGTCTTTTTCTAATATCTGTTCCTTTAGTGCTTTAAGTTTTTAAGGCTTACATCCGTATTTTATACGCTTAAGCATTTTTTAATACTAATATTCATAGTGGTTGTCTGTCTTACTAAAGTTGCAACCAAGAACAAAATGCTTTTAAAATAGAATTAACCTTGAAACCATCTGCATTTCACCCTGTTCTCCACCCGTTCACAATCACATTTTAATCTCTGCTCCAAAATATCAAGAATATTTCAAATATTTCAACAATTTAAAGTTACCAAAATTTTGCCACCAGAGTCTCCTCAGTACCAGCATATAAATTTTGGATCTGCCTGACTTTCCCCCACATAGGCTCGTGTGCCAGAAAACTGGCCACACCTTTGTCGCTCTGCTTTTAACTTTAGCTGTGACTGTGTCCCAGTTCTGTCTGGGCACCTACACATTTCTTTTTTTTTAATTTTTTAAATTTTACTCTTGGCTTGACTGCAGGCTTTTCTCAAGCCTGTCTTGTTTTTACATGTTTTTTTTTGTTTGTTTTTTTTGTTAAGGTTTCCTCTTGCAGCAGCAGCAGTTCGAAACGTCGTGGTTTATATAGTTCTCACTCAGCACCTTGCTGGCGCCATCCAGTCATTCATTGAAAATGGATCGAAATCAACCAAGTGTATATTTATGAAGTTGTATGGGTGAAAAGCAAGCCGGTGATTTTTTTTCTTTGGTGTGCAACGTCAGCCCGGCAACGGATCTCAATCGTCATTTTGTGTATAGGAACGTAAAGCCGACTAGCTGCTGCAAGCGTAACATACGTCACTCTAGTAGGACGCCGTGTTGTCACAGTGTCCTGTTTGTTGTGGCACTGTCTCTAGTGTTTGTTGGGAGCCCAGAGTTTGAGTGCCCAGAGTTTTCCGTTCACTGTGCATATCGTAATATTTCGTTTGTAAATGAGTGTTACCACTAGTCGATATTGCCATTCCATTGCCGTCTGCTCGCTCTTTATCATTGCTGTCGTGCAAAGGGTGAACACGCTCGCCCTTTTTCACTGCTACCGTGCCAAAAACATGAAGGAACGTGCTCCCTCTTTTTCACTGTCGCCATGAAATGAATGACCGTGCGCGCCCAATCGTATTAACAGGCTGCATTTGGATTGCATGCGACAGTGATTGCTTTGATAGTCTGCCGACCTATCCCTATGGTTCGGCGTAAGCCAAATATGTACGTATATACATAATTTTGATGTGTACACACAAGGATTTAGAACTGAAATTTACTTTTAAATAAGAATGGGGTTTAGCCCATGCATACAACAAAATTTACGACGCAATTCTCTCTTAAATTTACTCAATTTTCGATCAATTGTCGTGGCAATTTGCTACAACAGTGGTCTCCACTGTTTCGATACTAGAGACCGTGGCTATTGCATATGGTGATTTTTCTATCGCTTTGTGAGCCTCTTTACCAACCGCCGTCTCAATCGTTATGACCATTTCTTTAGTCGCCTATAGTCCAATGAGGGTGGACAAGTATGTCATAGGTTGACACGGTTTGGTTAGCGTGTTCGAATTTGGGTCACGTAAGTGCGTAAAGGTGACTTGCTGAACTATTAACTCAAGTGAATAGTTTAATCTGTTTGGGTTATTTCTGATTAGTCTTTGTTTATTCTCAGAGATTTGGAGCTATTTATTCTCCAGTAAGCTCAGCATTCGGCAGGAACCGCTGCTATCGCTTACACGGACTATGTGCTTCAAATAGTTAGGCCGCGAAAAAAAAATTTCTCGGTTCTCAGGCCCTGCCTGGTGACTTTTTTTGGGCGAAATAAAAAAAAGTGACCCGCAAAAGATTACTGATAGCGGTGAGCTTTCTCTCACATGTTATTCAGTTAGCATCCGGTTAAGTTGCAGTTTGAAATAGTTTAGAAATTTGTTACTACAATATGAACAGAAAGAAAACTTTTAAAGCTATAGGTTACTTACTTTCAAACATAAATTTTAAAAAATGGAAGCTTTGTCACCCTTTAAATTTTAAGACTCTTAGAAATTGTCCAAGAACCAATACATGGTTGTTTTTTTTTGTATGGCCTAACACACAAGTTTGCAATGGCAAATGATAATATGGTAACGACATTTTTGAAATGGCCATTTCGGTTTTCAATGTTATCTCTTTTGCAATTTTAATGAAATAAAAAATAAAATAAAAAGCCTGGTTGCCTGGTCATTTTGGTACAGAATTGGCCCGAGAACCAAAGAATTTTCTTTTCAACAAAAAAAGCTCCCCTTCAAACTGTACGAACTTGACCTAATTCCTATCTGTTCTGCAGAGAAGCCACCATATTAGCTTGTTGGACGCTATAGCTAGCTCAGGCCGACTCAGTATTTCGGATTAGTTTGCATTTGCTTCAGGCAGCTGGCTGCAGCTGCTCGTATTTTGTGTATATTTGTATTTTTAAAGGTGCTGATTTGTGAACAATAAATAAGGTTGACAAGTTGAAATTTGGTGTTTTATGTAGTTGCGGGATCATCTGCCTGTTAGGAGGCAACCATCTCACACAAAAAAAAAACCAGTAATTACGGAAGGCGGATGTCCGATGGATAAATTCTCATACTCACGCTTTCTCAGAAACGGTAGCCCCCATGGCTCTGAAATTTTGTGGCTAAAAACTTTGTGGCTAAGTTTCATGCGGAAAACTTGATATATTTTTAAACTTCCATAGCTCAAATTTTGATTTCCAGCTGTTTCCTACCTATTTTTTGGTATGCACGTTCACCAAATACGGTGGAGCGTAAGTGAGTATATTGGGTTGAAAAACGCTCAAACACTCCAACGATATAAGCATGCAAATTTGAGCTTTAATGTTAGACTGAGGTCAATCTTGATAGTACTTACTCATAATTATGTGGGTCTGTTAACATACGCTACTCTTTAAATTACACCGCTCCGGAATATATGATTTTTTGTTGTTGTTGTTGTTTTTTTGTTGTTGCTGCAAACGGATCAACGATAACTCTGTTAGTTCTGCTTTTGAGACATGACACTGCAAAAAAAAATTTGAAGCCGTGCTAGTGTGGCTTTCGAATAATGAATATTTAATCGTAACAGCTGGCTTTTCAAATCACGAAACCTTAAACCACTTGCATTATTCTGATAAACGTTAAGTATATTTAAAAAAAAAATTGTTTTTTAAAATTCTTGCGACCGCGAATCGCACTTCAACTTTAAGAAATTGACAGAAACGGGGACAGTCACTGCAGTCTCTGCCAGGAAAAAAAAAAAAAAAGAAAAACTTATTGACATTTTTGATGAATACAGGCACAATGCTAATAATACAACGGGTGCATCACTCGGGTGCTTTAGGCAAAAGGTTCACAAGACTAAAAGGAGAAAGGGATTTCGTGTTGTGCGGAAAAACGGAAAGCCGTGTAATTTCACAAGTCACCTTTGATTTCTGGCTTTTGTCTCGACTCCTCCCAACTGTCAGTTTGAAAGGGAGAAAACTCTTCGCGTCAACAAAACCGTACCGTCGAAGTTGGCGAGAATTAGATCCACCACCGAGTTGCGGAACAACCAGGTTTCGATCCGGGTTGTAGCCACGGCCTTGTTAGGCTGCATGGCGTTTGATTCCGTTGCTGCCCGTTTGGCTTGCTTGCTTACGTACTTGGCATGGGGCCGGTCGGTACTGTTGCCATGACAACAATCGTATAACGAAACAAGCACCCACTTGTGTGCGTGCCCGGTCGCCGAGTTTTGAGGCAGATGGATGGTTTCTCACTGGGGATTAAGGCCTGGGATTAGGACTGTTAAAGGCTTAGGTATGGCGCGCCGGAGGAACCATAAAACTTGGGGCCAAGTGTATTGATGTATGCAGGAAGACGAGGGGCGTACGTATACTCTCGGGCCGACGCATGGAGTCTATAGATTTTTTTTTTTAAACATAAAGTTGGATTCAACCCAACTTTACAACCATGACGTAGTAGGCATGTTTATAACACGGAAATTGGAGGAAATATGGGTAAATTATTAAAGAAAAACTCATCATGTGTCGGGAAAGGGTCAAAGGCGCCTGCCGGCAAGAAAGAGGGGGAAGCACCATTGAAAAAAGATGCCAAAGAGCCAAAAATGAGCAAAGAGCACAGAAAAAAAAGGGGGGGGGCGGGAAAAACACAGAAAATAAGGGCGAAAATCACAGAAAAACGTCAAAATTTCCAATAGAAGGTGTAAGCAAAGGTATAGGAACTATTTTACCGACTCAAGCACTCAAAGGACTAAAAGTTGAGGGTGTACAAGAACGGTAACAATCGGTCCATATTGAGCTTGGAACCCTGGAATCAGTATCGTAATCATCGAATAGCCTTCTTTTAAAATGATTTTTCTTCATAATTGTATGCACCAAAAAGGCATTAAAAAAAGGGGAAGGAACACGCCCCAATGTGTGGGCATCCCTGGAAGGGGGGGGGGTAACCGAGGGCCACATCCCATAAATACGAATGCACTCATCATTCAATAACTTATGTACGTTGTTCAAAAGTAACTACACTAAGGACTAAACACTGCAGTAACATGGTGTATCAAAAACTTATCGGAAAAGCTAGTTTATTTTCCTTTTCTGTTTTGACCCCGATTCACTTAGTCCTGACTGTAAACATCAAACAAACCCGTTTTTGTTTACTAAGTGATACATACATGCATGAAGAACCCCACTCTGGGCTTTCATGTGTGACTTATAAGTTTTATAAATTTGAATTCCACCCGACTTTACAACCGTGACCTAGTCGTAAATACGCGGGTAATTGCAGGAAATAACGGTAATGTATTCAAGAAAAATGTATTATATGCAGGGATTGAGTGGCTGAGGGTGAGCCTACGCCGCTTCTTAAAATAGCCTTGCAGCCGGAAAGAATCGCAAAACAAATGTGGTTTTTCGGTTAAAATTAAACCATGCGCAATGGCTGTTTGCTGTGACGTCACCATGAGTTAGCCAATGACGAACGAGAATAACGGCTGTTTGGCCGTCTGATTGGACTAGCCCAGTCATGTGATATGCACGTCACAGCAAACAGCCATGGCGTGTGGTATAAAATGTGAGAATGCAGTAATGCAAAGAAATCTGACTGCATTGAGCAGTGTTGCCAAAATACCCAGACATGTCTGGATTTCTTCAGACTTTTTGACAGTTTCACAGACATCCAGACTCTTGCTTAAAATTACCTAAAATCTCCAGACTTTTAACTGAGCTGCAATTATTTGTAAGTATGAAGAATTTTGGTTTGAATGTTGCTAACTATTGTGTACGCCAGTGACGTTGTTTTGCATCTGCGCAGACTCCGCTGCTGGTAAGTGTAGAAGTGTATGACTAGTGGCGCCACGTTACAGCAGAATTGGACATTCTCATGCTACTTACAATAACGCTACGCGACATTAACGATGCCGATACCAGATATCGCTGCATGTCAGCATCCTTTTAAACATTTTTTTTTAAAGTTAAAAAAACGAAAGTTTTTTACTTATTTGGTTTCACAAAAAAAGAAGTCCGTCTTCAAGGTCAAAATTTAGTGCTTTATACCATCAAAATTGTGAAATTAGCGTAATGGTGAGAATATCCAGACGTTTTGGATGAAATCCAGACTTTTTGGGGTTGTTTTCCCAGACAAACCGTACTTCCTATCTGGTAACACTGGCGTTGAGAGCCACAGCGACGACCACAGACATGGTAACGTCCATCAACCAAGCTACGACACAGTTTAGGGGGAGGGGGAATTGAGGCTTAATGGCGCTTCAACAGCTAGGTCATTAGCGCCGACCTCAGTCGCAGTGCAGTGGTCCGGGTTGCCACTGCGCCAAATATTACAGAGATGCTAAACAAATCCCCAAATATAGGTTGGTTAAATGATTGTGGCCATTACAGGACGGAAAGCCAAACGGGCTCGGTGAGTGATGTGCACTGCCAGTTTTGTTACAGAAAACAAACAAAACTAAGACCATCTTGTGCTTTGCGATCAAGGCGAGATGTGGTTCATAATAAAACAATTAAAATTCCGTAGAAATAGCGTGACGATAATTGGTGCATGCGACGGTTCCTCACCACCTGCCACAGCTAAGGGAGGAGTTACCAAATATTACGTGGGGCATAAAACGGGCAAAGTGGGTCACAGCTTACACTAAGCTGACGGGAAATGAGGCAATAAGTCGTGGTTCAGTACGCATGATGTTTTTAAAATTATAAATGAAGGAGCGTTGGAGGGCTCAGGCTCGCCTGACTTACACGGGCGACTATTTGCCTTAACTTAGGCCCTAATTCAGAATACCAAGGAAACTAGGCTTACTTAGGGTCGGATTAAATAGCAACAGGATTCAGTATTGAGTTTTGTTTGGGTGATTACTCTAGGATCTACGGGGTTGCTGTGAAACGCAAGCAACAGGGTTGGACTGGTTTGAATTTACAGTTGGGACTAAGGGGCAAAAAAGGAAATATTTTAATCAAGTTGACCGAAAATTACCTCGTAAAGTGGATCGATGGGAGGGTCGTGGTGGAATGAATTATATTTCGGTTCACCCCGTAATTGTTGAGAGGACCGGGCAGAAAGCCAAGCGAACTCGAGCCATTACTATTGATGACGTACGAACAACAGGCAATTTGTATGTTGCATATTGTTACAATCGCTGTATCTCACCTCATAGGGCACGTGGCGAAAGGCCGAGGCCCCTTGAAATAAAATTCAAATTCAAATTCAGCAAACAATCGATATTACTTTAGTTAAAATATGACGCCATGCAGACTTTGGACTTGGTTGATTTCGCAAGTGACGTCATCAGTGGGATTTCGTTGAGGTGGCATGGGTTCAACATTTGCATTCCGAATGAATGAATTTTATTATCAGAGCCTTGGCCCTTAGCCTGACGCCCTGTTACAAAAACTACAACTTAAAACTAAATGAACGAACGAAATAAATCTCACAACAATGGAAAACAATACAAAGCAAGCAATATATATATTTATTTCGCTTAGGAGCAGACTTAGCTCAGGAGCAGAGCTAAAAGGATTGTTAGGGATCAGGATTCAACAAAGCTTCAACAATCAGCAAGAGGTCGAGTGGGCTCATTCTAGCCACGGTAGCAAAGAAAAAGGGCGAGCGACCGACAATGAGAACGGATATGCGCCCTAACAAGTAATAGTTATAGCCATACGTTTGCAACAATGGTCCGCCGATAAGTGATTTATCGTGCGCCTTTTCGATAACAGGTTTCGAGGACTGAAAGAAAAGTCCGAGGCGCAGCTGAGGACGTTTCTTTCAGTCCGAGGAACCTGTTAGCAAAAAAGGCGCACGATAAATCACTTTTCGGCGGACTATTGGTGCAAAAGTATGGCTATAAGTTTCTTATGACCATACATTCGTTCCCTTTCGATGGCGCCAAGCAATAATGGCACTTTACCTAACAATGTTTACGTGCATCCTTGTTAGCTACCTAACTATTAGTGGCCCGTGTTTGTCCACTGTTGTGTTTCGCACTTCGAAGCTTCCAAGATGGCTGGCAATTGCATATCACCCGATTTGGGAGTGTTGGAACTCTTTAAAGATGACGACTTGTGGCTTAGTCAGGAAAGCCAACGAGTTGAGGCAAACTTTTGAATAAAAGTAAGCCAGAAGGATTTAGGCAAGTGAGTGCAATTCAGCTACAAACCTCTAGGCAGTGTGTTAATACTAAACGTTCTAAGTTTTGGACAGTAAATATGTACTCGGCTTGAACCCAGGAACATAATGCTCGTTCGGGTGGAAATGATGAACAAGTACCAACTGATGTTTCCTTGATATTGACTGATCCGACGTTTTTGAATTATTGGCTGTGCTATTTTGTAGCAGGTAAACTACAGGTAGCACCACTACATGTTCTACAAAAGTGCAAATAAACCATAAGTTTGTCGATTTACGCAAGTGAGTGCTTGTGAATTAATGCAGCTATAAAATACCGGTAGTGTTTTAATACTAAACGCTCTACGTCGTGTCATTACAGGTTCTGCAAAAGTCGCACGAAATCAACTTATCAGCCAAAACATTCTTAAAAAGTCGCACGATAAGTCGCACGACAATGCTTTTGGTAATAAGTTGATTTCGTGCGACTTTTCAACAATGCTTTTTCTGATAAGAGAGAATTGTGCTAGTTTTGAAGAGAAAGCATTGTTGCAACCGGTCTGACACGGAATATATATATCCGGGTGCGGTTAACGCTCGGTAAAAGCCCTTTGACCCTTTTTTTACGGAATATATCGTGCGCCTTTTAAACAATGAAAACGAAGAAAGTATGGTCATAATTAGAAACAAACACTATTGCTTCAATAATGCTGACTATAAGAGCCGAGTTGAAGCAGCGGAACTCAGCTAGACCGGCGTATGTTACGCCGGGGAACAACACTAGTATCAACTAAAATTCAAAATCATAAAAGAATATTTGGACCGAAATGCTGTCAATTCACAGCGCCTTCAGAGTGTTTCCCTCAGTATCGCCATGTCAGTATGGCCGAGCGGTACGGTTTCGCCTTTGGTCTCAAAGGTCCTGAGTTCAATTCCCCACTCAGGCAATCTGACATCTAAGTCCAAAAGGAAACAGAAATGGAGTCGCATCTGCATTTATTAATGCGCTTAGCCATACCCAATTCATGACAACAGAATAAAATGTCTTGCAGAATAAACAGTTAGGCCCTGTAATATTTTCTGCTATGGGTATAGTAAGTCGATATTCTGCTTTTGTTTTATGAGCGAGGATGGTGAGACGCTTTCAGACTGGCTGTAGCGGGTCACAGAGGCACTCAAGATAATGAGTACTTTCAAACTGATCGCGCCAATCAACGACTGATCCTACTCCATTGCACTATATACCCATGAAACGTGACGTCATGTTTCAGTCTTTTAAGACCGGATTCGATGCTTCAATGTTTCAGTCTTTTAAAGGCGGGTTGTCACCAAATTAACATTGCAGCATCTAGGCCTATCGAGTTGTCTCTCGCAACAAGCAAAGGAATGCACAAAGCAAAACTTTTAAACGCAACAAACAAGCCACGTGACTCCTTAATTATTGAGTAAACATTTGGTACGCCCTCGTACACCAGGAACCAATCTGGAAAGATTAACGGTATTAGTGTCACTAGATGGCGCCAGGAGATTTTCTTTGTTTTTTTCGTGGCGCCGTCTAGTGACATTGATATCGTTAATCTTTGTATAGCTTGCTCACAACTGCACGAGGGGGTACCAAATTTTTACTCAATAATTCAGAAGGAACGTGGCTTGTTTGTTGTCTTTACAGATATTTCTTTGTTCATTCCTCTGTTTGTTCCGAGCAAGTGCTAGAGGGAACTATATAGAGAGCGCTAGCGAGAAAGTTTGATGCTCCAAACTTTCAATTTGTGGCAACCAGCGTTTAAGAACTGATTCGATGAGTCATCCATCAGCACACACATTAGCTTATGTTTCACCATCACGCTTGCATTGCCAAGGATGTTCTGAAGCATGTTGTAAGGTGTACCGTCTGACAAAATAGTCTTACGACCGAGTACCTTGTTGCCTTCTTGTGCGTTAATGGGGACGTTCCGTGTGACGTCAATCACTGCCAATTGTTAACAGAGCCCCGCCCCACCAGGGCATCTCTGTGTGTGCATGTACTAATTTTGTAATAATCACCACGAGATTACAAATCCAAAAGATTAATGCGGTAAAAATTAAAATTAATTATTCCAATAGACCGCCGAAGCAAAATTATACGACACTAGCCCAGAAAATTATAAATTGTGATGTTAAAATACGAGAATCATTCCGGTTTGTGACTACACAAACTTTTTAACTTGATGACGTTTCGTGTACTATTCCCCAAAGCCAACCGAGACAGCAGCTATGTTCCTCGCTGAGAGGAACGCAGCTACCACCCCAGCCGACTTTAGCGCTAGTAAATGCGCAGATGGCAATCTTTGCGTGGCTGTAATAAGGCACGCGAAATGTTATAAGGCAGACCGAGTGTACCTTTAACCATCCATCGCGAAGTTCTCGCCAACGACAGGTATTATAGACCTGCTATCCGCCATTTTTAAAAATTACATTACTATAAGATATTCAAGTCGTACCATTATCATTCACTTTATTAAAAAAAAATTACTCAGCATTGGGGGTGGTGGTCACCATTGCATGCAAATCCCGATGGGGAGAAATACCATAGAAAAGGTTGGGAACCACTGGCTACTGCAAATGGCTAGCTTCAATTACCGTAGACATGTAATTAAACAAACGTTGTTTGTGTACAAAACCTACTTATGTGTACTCTAGCTTAAATAAATTCATAATTTATTTGCCTGTCGGTCGCTGACAAAAAAAAAAAAAAAGAATAATAAATCAGTCGAAGTTTCCACAAAACAGCCATCGCGAGCAAGTGAAAATTACCATTGATCAAAGCCAACTGAGATTGAAGCTGCATTCTCCCTCACTAAAGCGGGGAAAGCAACTTCATTTCCACTTGGCCTTGCCGTTATGACGCTATTTTATCTTGACTAACCGCCCACAGGGGTCCGACGGATTCGAATTGGGTACTAACGAAAAACAAGTTTACGTTTTTTTTTAACCGTTGCCTTACTTTTAACTAGAACTAGTCGTCTGTAATTACACACTTTACTTCGTCAACTGACGTCATTAATCGCCAAAGGCCTAATTAGCAACACTGTCCGTAATTTAAATTATTACTCTTCAATAAGCACATCAACGAAGTCAACCCGCGTTTTAATTCTGGTTGCAACGGTAAACTGTGTCGTCTGCACTGCAAAAGAAAGAGTTCAAAATTTAACGCGCAACGTGTTCTACAATTTCGAATTATTATTATTATTATTTTTAATTTCATTAGGCTTTATTCCATTACTTCAGGGACTGCCGTATTTAATTGAAAATTGTCAGTTATACAAACTGCACGCCGTATTTAATTATTACTCTTCCGCAAGCACGTCAACGAAGTCGGCCCACATTTTAGAAAACGAAAACAATAAATTCGAACTTTAATTTCGATTTGTGGCCCATTAAAGATTAAAACCACCAAAAGTTCGACGAGGAGCACTAATTGGAATATTTTTGGATATAGCCATCCCCACGGTTTACTGAATTTCGTCAATGCTAACTATAACGAGGTGCTCTGTCCACAAAATTTATCGAGGCTCAACCCCATGGTAGAAAAATATATAGGTATCGCCGCTCTTTCTCTTACAACGGTAAACATTTGGCCGAAACTAGTACCTGCTTTCAGAGGGCGCTGTCGTCAAGTAACAGGCAGTGCAAAGCATCATGGGGATCAAAACCATTTAGCGTCACTAAAACAAAGTGATCACGATAAGAATACAAAATTAATCGCTTAAAAATATATCATAATTCAGATTAGGACATGCTAAAAGTTTTATTTTTTAAATTAAACATTCAACTTTAAAACGGGCTGTCGTTATGAATGGAGCTAAGCATAGCGCATGGTTTTATGTTCCGAGAGCGTCCGAGAAGCGTGCTCATCGGCCGTTCAGGCTGAAGATTCTTCCGTGGTTTACGTTTATTGTAACGAACTAAATACAGTTTGAATCGAACACAGAATAAGTTCTTCAACTTTGGATGTTGCCCACGCACGAGTATTTCTTCAATTTCAGCAGGTATTGTCGCTATTACCATGGGTACCATGACTACGATGCCACCATTTTTTATTTCAAGTTTCGCCTCCTGCGAGAACCTGACAAGTGCTGCCTTCTGGTGCCGTCGGTGGAAGCAGGTATAATTTTATAACACGTTTTCTGAAAATAGCGTCTCTACCTACTAATCTACCTATGAATCTACAGTATAAACGCAAGGTTGGCAGGTCTTTGCCATCAAGTGGGAAAAAATTGGTTTTTGTCATGTTTTTTTTACTGACAAAAACCGATATTTGCCATGATTGCCAAAGAAAAAAATTGAAGGCAATTTACATACATAATTTACTTCCTGGTCAAAGTCAACCAAATGGTAATGACAGCTTGAGTATTTTCCAACTTCGGGTTGATTTACTCATACGTTTAAAACAAACTAAGTTTAGTAGAGAGAGTAACCAGTTTAGTTTCATGTTATCGAATGCTACGTGGTCGTACTCATGTGGAGTGAAATGATGAATATTTTACTTTCCCTCCTTGTATGTATGTTTGTGACCTTTAGGTCAACACTGGGAAAGATTGAACAACTACTTAGCTCGGCTGGAGCCTGTAGCCAGTACCCGCCCCGGTAGCGCAGTGGTTGGAGCGCCGGGCTAGTAAACGGGAAGTCCTGGGTTCGAGTCCCAGTAGGGGCAGATGTCTTTTCTTTCTTTCTCAGTATTGTGTTTCCTCACAAGGTCGGTCTTTAATGCAGACTGCATTTAAAGTTTAGAGTCACGTGCAACCGGTTTCCTGCTGTTCTGCGTCTACTGAGTAATGAATTTCATGAATTAAATTAATTTTTTTTTTAAATCATAAACTGTTCAGATTTTTTTCCACTTCGAGTGGTAATGGGTAGGGTTTTTAGAGTTGACCAGTTTTTCTCAGCAATAACCTGATAAACCATGCTTTTGCCGCAGTCGAGGCAAAAACATCCAACGGTCAAAAACCCAACCCTGTATAAATGTAGAAATGTCACTCTCTTATCGAAACTAGCTCTAGAACTAAAAACGAAATTAAAAATACATGATGCCGCCTTAGTTCAACCAGGGGCCTTTGATTATATGGTGTTTAGGTAGGGTCGGTCCACTCACTACTACGCTGCAGCGCGAGAAACAGCGGGAGATGGATCAGCAAGGCAGTAGCCATCTTTTTTACAACTCAAATGGGTCTGACGTCTCTGCTGCAGTAGTTCGCACCATTTTTACTGATTGGTGCATCTCACTGGCTGTTGATTTTGCTGGACCAACTGAGGGAATCGTCTCGAAGTTGGACGAGCATACGAATGAATACTCATTACCAAACGTAAGTTGGACCTCTCCACATGTTTTAGAGTGCGCTAAAGATGCCTATTCAACGAATGACTAGCTGCAGCATCTAGCGCCGTCTATCATTAGTTCTATGCAGGACATGATTTCAACAAGCAAAGGAATGCGCAAAGAAATTTTTTTTAACAATAAACTAGTCACGTGACTCCTTAATTATTGAATGCAAAGTTGGTGTGTCCACGTGCACCAGTGAGCAAGCGGTCAAGGTTAACGATATCACTGCCACTAGATGGCGCCCATCTATCAGGTCAACATCTCCGTGTCAAAACGGTCGATATATAGAAAAAAGGGCCCGTGATGTCGTTAGGCTTAACTTTACCGCATGCTTTCTGGTGCACATGGGCGCACCAACTTTACACTCAATAATTAAGGAGGCACGTGACTCGTTTGTTGTGTAAAAAGAAATTTATTTGTGTGTTCCTTCACCTGTTGAAAGTAAGAGCTAGACAGAACTAGATAGCGGCAAATGGGTATATATGCTACAGCTTGTCATCTGATGGCAATTCCCCTTTAATTTAACACTTTCTAATTATTCACGGTAAAGAGACTTTTTTTTCCCCTTTTATCTTTTGGTTGGAGTTATTCCCGATCTTTTGTAGGCAACTCACCAACTTATCAAGTTTAAGTTACCCTGCCGAATTTTTCATGATGCGGCCTCGTAATCTGACGTCCTGTCTTCTTTCCGTACATAATTCAGGACGTCATTTTGCTTGTTGGTAATGGTCTGACTGATGACATCAGAACTCTCCCTATTTCTCCCCCTCCCCCTTCTTGCCATCCATCTAACGTCTCGCAGAATCGTCTTTAACCGCGAGAATTTTTTTTAGGTATCAACTAAAGGAGATTTTGTAACATTCTCGAATATTGTCTGTTATCTATTTTTCCATTATCCGTTGCCCATTTATCCGTATCCATTAATCCAATTTTCATTTGTACAGTTAGCCATTGACTATTTTATATATCCAATAGCCTTTGATCCACTTTCCATTTAGCCGATGAATCATTTTCACCCATTATGCGTTACCGTTTCTCAACATTTATTCATGTAACTATAGTGTCCGCGGCCCATCTTGAGTTCTCCGCAGAACGAACACAGATAATCGATTGTACGTTTTCAGTAGCAGAGTGCCTTGTTAATATCCAAGATGGTACAAAAACAATTGCGGCCATCGATTAAAGCCACCCCCCCCCCCCCAGGAAGACGTAGCCGCTCACAAAATACTTGGAGGACTTAAGATCACCGCGTACACAATATTCTATTTATTAAGGCGTTTTTTTCAAGCATCTGACAGTCCAGTAAGCAGGTAGTCTGAGTCCCACTCAGCCTCAAGAACTTTAGGTGCAGGGACGTGCACACAAGGGAACCGGGGGGGGGGGGGCTTAACCCCTGCCCTCATGGCAAAGTGC
Source organism: Lithobius niger (assembly GCA_023313725.1). Lineage (NCBI taxonomy): Eukaryota > Metazoa > Arthropoda > Chilopoda > Lithobiomorpha > Lithobiidae > Lithobius > Lithobius niger. The sequence goes on from JAHWFP010194276.1 coordinate 24,688, forward strand.
ACCTTTGTCAGAAAAAAAGTGCCTTCGACGTGTTGGGGAAAAAAGGACAATAAAGGCTAGGAAAGTGGGCAAAAGGGCAGAAATGGTAAAAAAAAAATATATATATATATTAAAAAAGCCCCAAGAAATAATTTGCCCCTTTCTCTCTGGGACCTGTACACGTCCCTGTTTAGGAGGTTAGATAAAGAATGCTTGATCCATCTTCCATGATCCCTTATCCACTTATACTTAGATTTCCATTTATCCATTACCCGATGATCCATCCATTTTATTTTTTCAATGCGCCGTTGAGGGTTCAATCATCGTCGGCAACAGCAGTGGGGCCTCTTGAGAAAGAAAAAGAGCTCGCGAGCAGCTCTTCTACAATCCAGGTAACGGAAGCCACCGATAGTTATATCCCGAGGGTTTACCGACATGGTGAGGGTAAGGACGGCCCTTGACGGGTTAGACGGGGTGCCGTCCTAAGATGGGTTATTAACTACTTTCAGCCATTGATCTGTTTTCCATTATCCATTTTTCATTTATATATAATTATCCACCGAACCACTTATCCGGTATCCATTAATCCATTTCGCCAAAATGATGGTCGGTCGAAATGTGTCCAAAGAAATATTAGCTATTCTCAAAGAGCATATTCCATGTCCATAGAGCTGTTGATTTATGCGAACACCACCTGCGAATATGAACTCCAACGCAGGAAGCTTTAAAGTTTTTGATGCTCCTAACTGAACTAAAATGATTTGGCAAGAATTACTTTTCTTACGTATTAGTCCAGAGAAAACTGTGGGGAAAAGACGTAAGAATTTTGATGAAAAGCAACCCTTTTTATTAAACTATCACTATACATATACTAGATATTATATCAGTAGAAAGCTTAGACACATGAGGAACCGGTCATTGTTTACCAAAGGAGATGCAGATGTATTCAAAATGGAGGCCTTCCACAGTGTTTATATGACGGTCATCAACATCTGAATTTAACAACAGCATTACGAACTATGTAACAATCACGTTGATGACATTAGCTAAGTTGTAAACCAGTTAGGCAATGACGGGTTAACGATGTAACAGAGTCGAATAACAAACATCCATCATTGTTGCATCTGTGGATATTGGACTTGTGCTGTTCCCCCTGATTAGAGAATCATTTCCCAATTCGCCCAGCTAACTAACAAGTCTTCCTCCCCTAGACTTTTTCTCTCACAAACCTAACTAGAACTCCGAACAAGCCTAGCTTAACAACTTGACAGCTTAACAACTTAGCAACCCTAGTAGCCATCAGGGTTCCCAAGTGGTTAAGTTGTTAAGCTGGGTTTGTTTGACATCTGGGTCCTTAGGCTATACTAACTGAGGCGAGGCATTAAATATCGTCGGCAATAAATGAACTACCACCTATTCAGGGCCTGACCTTTGATTATAACACCTTAGGTAGTAGGGTCGGCCCACTCCATACTAAGCAGCAGAGTGAGAACCAGTGCACGATTTTCGCGAGATGCATTGTCAAAGGCATCGGCCATATATTTTTTTTACTCAAAACGCGTAACGTGTTTTAATATCGCCGCCTTCAATCATTTTGGCCACGTATCAATCGGGTCACAGGGTGCCTGGTCAATTAATTCTTGGGCCACCAAGTCAGCGGGTCATTGGCTCCACTGATCTTCACCATTACGAGCTGAGCAGTGATGGGGGCTAATTTAGGGTTACTCATAATCAAACGGTTGGTAATCGTAGGGTGGTAAAGATAGTCAGGTGCAATTATTACTGATTTTTGCATCCCATTGGCTGTTGATTTTGCTCAAAGCCGCACTAACAGAGTAATTTATACTAGTTGTCAAACGCCTATATTTTTTAATTGTTTTACAATGCATTTGCCCTCGTCATCATGGCGTACTTTCACGAGCGGGTATCGTAAAAGCACGCCATTGTTTTGGTTTCAAAGCAACAGTGTCGTCAATTTAGGCTTTTTGAGTAAACTCACCCGGGTATACTCTTTAACCATAGCTCTGATGAAGGGCTTTGAGTGGCCCGACCCAACAGCCTAACATTCGATTATTACTAATCCTAAATTTCGTTCCTATCAAACCCCTCCTTCCAAGTAAACTCCCTGCTCGTAATGATGAAGAGCGGTGACGCCGATGACCCACTGACTTGGTGGCCCAAAAAATAAATGACCAAGGATCCTGTCACCCAGATTAATCCGGTGGCCCAAATCACTGGAGATGGCTTGTTTAAGTTGGCATAAGTTTTGACAAAAACTTGAGTACCTTCTATAAAAATGGAATATTTGGTAATCACTTTCAACACTAGCAAGTAAAACCATGCTTTTCAAGGAGTGTGCTGGCTTTTCGCGTAGCCGCTGTGTCACCAGGTCATCGGCTCTCCCAGTCTGGTCCAAAATTTCGATTAAGATGTGTTTTGACCTGGCGACTTAGTCGAAAACTCGATCCGAATGTCCCAATGACCTGGTGGTGCCTATACTCCAGAATAAATTAATGGAATGGACCACTTTTTTGGTAACCCGTTAACCAGTAGCCCACTGAAGTCCATGACGCAATATAGAACAATTCTAGTGTTTCGAACAAAAATGATATAATTGTATATGTAAAAAAAAAAACACTAACTGTTCTGTTTATGTCTTTTTACTAAAACAATAGTAAAAATATAGAGTACAGTTCACTTACGAAAATGGTAAATTCAAGATTTAAAATTATCGACTATGCAAAAATAGTGGATGTATTTTAATTATTTATGTTTGTATAGTGGGCTTAAGTAAAAGCCAACATAAACAACTTATTCAAAATATATAAACAACATGGTTACATACAATACAAGCAAATACTAATAAAATAATATTCAATTTCTTTAATCATGGATTGATTTAATAAGGTTGGATCGTCTTGGTCAGTGCGGAGGTCAGTGGGTCGTTCCGGGTCAACAAGTTGCCGCGTCTTCGGGTCAGTCGGTCTCCAGATCAAAAACCTTGTCTGGCCTATTCACCCATGACGCATTCCACCCCTTCACTTTGAAGGGAAACCACACAGAATTGTGTAAATTCAGAAGTACCATCTTGGTAGATTACTTGATAGCATCAGGAGGAAATCAATAAAGCATACGTGATATCGCCTTCTGATTGGTTAGAATCGAGTGAGCTGTTTCGAAGGACGAAGATTGCGTTTCCCTGGAACTTACGAACCCGATGCACGACATTGGCCCACTTTAAACCAAATGTAAGCAAACTAATCTGCGTAAACGTAAGCATATAACCCAAAATTAAGTATGTAACCTAAATTCTAGTCATATAAACTAAAATAATCTACGGAATTGACAATAAAATCTGATGTTTTCACTTAAGCTGGGGGTTTGCGTGTTGTGGTGAAGCCTCATTCAGATTCGACAAGTGCCGGATTCCATGGTATATGTTAGGAGTTGTCTACTCCCCGCATACTACATATGCTTTATTTCCTCCTGGTAGCATGTGATATCGCTTCATCAACATATTCTGAATAAGTAGCGCACAAATTTCCCAAAAGGCCACCAAAATCAAATTTACTTATATCTGGCCTAAGCTGTCAACTTTAAATTTAGCCATATTTAGCACGGTTGCAATTACAATATTGGTCTTGCAAGAACCCACATAAGAACTACGCGATTACTACCATGCGAGCCGCACTCCCATACTTTGTTTTAAACACTGTGACAAGATAGGCCTATATTCTGGCCACTTAGGCTACTGTCACCGTTTGGCGGACCTTACGACTAGAAGTAGGTAGCCTAAATTGCACCTGCGTCTCGCGGCGCATGTCATAATTACAATTTTTATGACACCCTTTGTAATCAAAATTGTAACCTGGCTCCGTTAGGTTAGTGTAGGTCTAACGCAGGCTATAGTGCCGTATCCAACTATTTACTTCAGGTACAAACCCAAAATTGGCCCATGAACATCGTTATTTCCAGATTGTTACAACGTATTTTTATCGAAATAAACAAACAAGCGCCCGTCGTAGCAGATGGGTGCTGCAGGAGAGACTTATGTGCAGCCATTCAAGCGCTGCAGCGACAACTGCTATGACGGGCGTTCGTCTTTTTATCGTCTAACTGCAGCATTTTTCTCATCTTTCTACATGCATTCAGCTTTCTTCCTATTACCCAACCAATAGGCACTCAAGCATTTTATTTCATGTCACGCAGATTTAATCACCAACTACGGTGATTTCCTACTCATTTCGGACGGATTTATCTCTAGTTCCTTCGACCTTAATACCGTTGAACCAACGGCATTTGCAAGCTGCGTTGCACCAACACTGTCTCTCGACGTGTCTTCTTTCCATATTTAGTTCTGGATCAATGTTTTCACCATTTCCTGCCGTCACACCGTCGACACGAACCCCTTCCCTTCACCCCCTCTTCGCCATCGCAACCACCCCCACCTCCAACAAACATACACAAGGGGTACGTGCGTACTATACACAAACCCTTCTAGAACCGTTGTATTTTACCTTCGATTCAAGCCAACAATAATATTTTAGAATCTTCACACACTGATCCATTTATTGATTGGGTTACGCTGCCCCGGAATAAAGGTAAAAGCTTGATGTTGGCGTGGCCTTGGTGTTTTGAAAACATGATTGCGATGGGAGAGCGAAGGCTTGGTAGTGCTGGTTGGTTTGTATTTATTTTTTTGCATCGGATATTTCTTACCCGCCTGTCTGCAGTGCAGCTGGTTGGACGGTTTTTCTGCCAAATTTTTTAATACGCGTTGTTTGCTGTTCGCCGTAGCGGAATGCCTAGCCCGTGTTAAGATGCGGTTTCTGGATTTGGTCGACACCACGGTATACCCGTGCCAAAAATTCGGCAGGGAACGAGGGCCACTTGTGGAGCTAATAAACTGAGGGTTTGTTGCCACCGGAAGTGGGATTCGGAACTTGTCGTTGTTGGGATTTTAGGAATAGATCGGTTTTCAGTTTTGTTCACAGCTGAAAATGTGGAAAGTTTGCAAACAGGTATAGGTGATGTGAATATTTCGATTGAAAGGGAACTTACCCTACAGAGACATGGTGACTCTAATACACTCCAATTCCAAAAAATCGATCCCTACAACGATCGATACGCATGTGTACAAAGCAATACGTAAAACAACAAATGGCTGTTGTAGGTCATCAAAATCGAAAAGAATTTCGACGAACTGTAACAGCAATTTGTTGTTGCGTACGTATACTGCACACCTTCGTTTCGTCGCAGCGATCAATTTCGGCATTGGAGATTTTAAAGATAAAAGTTAATGAAAGACACGTTTCTCTCCGCACTGCGAAAATTAATCTGAATACGTTCCGGGAAAGACTGTAATTTTATTTTATGTTTTATTTAGTTTTCAATTGAATGCTGAAGCGAGCAAACACTCTCTTATATAAATAGTTAATAACGTGTCACACTAAATTATCGAGTTGGAATAAAACATCCGCTCTCATGTTGTGAAAACCGTAAAACAAACACTCTGCTAATGAACAAAGCTGCAGCTGCGCTTTTCTACGTAGCGCTCAACTGTTATCAGAACTACTTCAAAACATAATTAAAAGTCAAACAGCAACTCCTAAAAAAAAAATCATGTACGCCCACAGAACGATGTGATTCTCATACATTGCTGCTGTTAAAAATTGTGCTTAATGATAAATCAGCGCCTACTAATTTTCAGTTTACATAAATTATTTCAATAATCGTGTTAAATTTATACAGTGTGTGGTATAAGGTTTCGAAATTGAGCCCGTTTATCTATACCAGCATTCCTTTGCTTCAGGTGTCTGCTGATGGTTCAAAGAAATTTGAAAAGAAATTAAAAATTCGCTGTCGATCATCATAAAGTAACAAACTATTCATCCCCTCAACTGACTGCCTTAAAATGTTGGTTAGATTATGCAACCTACATCATGATTCAATCAACGTGTTCAACGAAGACACTAAGTCAGCTGGAATAAATTAAACACTGTGGGGGGAGGGGATAAAATACACTCTGTAGACGGTGTACACATCACTGTGTATCATCTAAGCCTCCACACGAGTGCTATAAACATTGTGGACACGATTTGTGTATTACCAGTTCAGACACTGCATACGTCGTGAAATAACCTAGTTACAGCCCCCCCTACCCCCAGGGGGGGGGGCTGTAACTAGGTTATTTCACGATGTATGCAGTGTCTGAACTGGTAATTCACATATCGTGTCCAGAATGGGTACTGGCACGGTACAAACTGTGTACTTCTACTACACAACTCATGTAGAGGCTGAGCTGGTACACAGGGATCTGTGCCATAAATGCGCACATCTTGAGTGTGTCCCGAACAAAAAGTTTGTAAAAAAAATAAATCCATTCGACTTAAAAATATTCCAAAACATTTACTTGAACCGCTGCCAAATAATCATTAGAAACAAACACTGTTTTTTTTTTTTTTTTTTTTTTTTT
>JAHWFP010194276.1:31241-48357 GCA_023313725.1 Lithobius niger
TGAGTGTGTAGCGAACAAGAAGTTTGTAAAAAAAAAAAATCCATTCGACTTAAAAATATTCCAAAACATTTACTTGAACCACTGCCAAATAATTATTAGAAACAAACACTGGTTTTTTTTTTATATATCTACAGCTTGAGTAAAAATGGATATTTCGGAATATAGATCTTGCTTACCTGTTGTCCTTCTCACTCATATCATCTGACTTTTCGGTATTATCCCTCATCAAATCGTCCAGCGTGACAACCACTAGTCGAGACGTGGTGAATCCTAAGGTGGGGGCAACTCGAAAGAGGGGGGGCAGGGGGGAAGTGAATCAAGGGAGGAGACGAAGAAGTGTTAAATCGTCTTCTACTTTTTTTTCCCGGATATTAGCGGATACCAACTCGAATCGGAAAACTGTCACGTTTTTAAGATTGTTTTGCAAAAATTGAGGCTGTTTCGAAATGGCCTCAGACTGTGGGGCTTGGTCGTTGGGCCGCTCGCTTGCTCCGTGGTGGTGTCTGTCTGCAAACTGCTCGGCTAGGTTCGCTCAATGTCTGTTTCTATCTGTGACCGACTAGAACGCCCGCTCGTCCCAGGTGAAGTGCTCACGTGGTTCCTGGTGCGACCCTTAGCGGGGTGACGTCGCTAGCTACCAGGTAGAGGTTCGAAGCTCACTGCCTGCAATGCACGCGCTGGCAGCTAAAGAACGCCCCCATTTTTCGATTGCTGGCTTTGGCCTGGCCATCGTGCACGCAAGAAACGCTTTACCACTCTCACTACTACCACCACCGCCACAGCTCTCCCCCTGTCGTCGATCGTTAACAACATTGAACACCCGAGTCGAGTTACTGCACACACACGAACTCTCTGGACAGCGTGAACCGAAGTGTTTAGGAATAGAGGATTGCAATCCCCGCCTCACCATAGCTGTAACCTAATTATTGTTCCCCCAATCATTGGGAACACTACTTATTAAGGCCCGCGGGGAGATTAGGGGTGCTAATTGAGAGATATGACCTTAAAGGTTTAATGAAAAGGAGAGGTGCTCGTGGGGTTCTTGAGCTGAGGTTCGTAGATTCGTTTAGCTTTGTAAGGGTGCATTTAGGAGGTAACGAGACTTTCACGCTCTCCGAAAGCTGTTTGCTAGTCTATCCTTACTTATTTAGGGCGCGTTTATGCCACGACTCACTCGCCTTTACATTCTCGCAGATAGAATTTAATCGCGATTGCAACGGTGTCGTTGCCATGGTATCACCGTTCGCTGGATTGGCTAAATCCGACATCGTTTGAGCAAATGCTCGCAGTCTTGTAATTTGTGACAGTAAGATAAAGAATTCCTCCTGATGAAACAATTTTCACAATTGTTTCTAAACTCAATTATTGACTCGTTTCGTTGAGAGCTGGCAGAGCTGGAACCCCCACCGACATGTTGGAATTTTAGGCAATTTCTAGCTTCTAGCTGCGAGAATGCAAATGCGAGTTGTTGCATAAACGCGCCCTTACGTCGTTTTACGATGAGGTTCCGGTTTTTGTTGACGAATGTGGCAAAACATCATATAAATAATTCGTATTAAAAAAAACGCTTAAAAGGGCATACCTTCCACTAATTTCGAGCATCCTGCTTGAAATAGCTTTTGCGATATTTACATAGTTTACAGTAAATGTGGCAATACGAGGCAAAAAAAATAAGAAAAAAAACCGGCTTTCCAACATTTGCACATGTCTGAACTAATGTTGCAAACTTGAGCCATACATGTAAGCCACCGGGAGGAATGTATATTTAAGCGTATAAAATATAGATGTAAGTCTTAAAAAAAACCTTCACGTTCTAAAGGAATAGATACAAGAAAAAGACATGTAAGTCATTAATTCGCACTAATACGTGTAAAAGAAGCTCCAGCTTTGTAAGCCTTAAAAAACACTTAAAGCTCTAAAGGAACATTTAGAAGAAAAGAGACATGTAAACCAACAATGTCGCACAAATATGAGTTTAAAAAAACTTCAGCCTTCCCCCGCACCCCCCCCCCTAAAAAAAGCAAGCTGAAGCTTCTTTTCACGTAGTATAGGGCAGTGCTAATGGCCTACATGTCTTTTTCTTGTATATGTTCCTTTGGACTATGGAGTTATTTTATGGCTTACAAAACTGGAGCTTCTTTTACACGTATTAGTGCGACACTGACACTGATGGCTTGTCTTTTTTCTTGTGTCTGTACGTTCAGAACTTATTTTAGTTTTTATTATACGGTTAAGCGGTTTTTTAATACTAATAACTGTTATTTTTTTTCTTGGAGAAATTCCAGTTAAATTAAATAACTTTTAACATTTTATAATAGCGATATAAGATAATTAATATGAACGCTTTTTCAGTCACAATAAAATCACTCACAATAAATTTGCGTTCAAAAGGCCCTGGCCCTTGTTAACACCTACGTTTTAAGCTGTTAAAGTTGAAAATCGGTTCATTGGTTCGATTTCTACATAAGAGAAAAATAAGAGAACAAGAATATTAGTCACATTAAAATAGCGTTGAAAAGGCCCAAGATCTTGTTCAAACCTACATTTTAAGCTATAAAAGTTGAAATTGGTTCTTTGTTTCGATCTCCAGTGGGGGCAAAGTGTCCCAACAACAACAACAGCAATTCAAGAAATGGTCAGTCTGTGGATGCCAAACCGTTCGATTGTTATTACAATTTTTAGTGCAGTGAACTAGTTATGATACGAACCAAAATACCGAATTTCGTTGGTGCTTATGTCAGTTCAGGAGGAAACTACATGGTTTCAAAGTGGTCATTGTGGCTGAGCGGTGAGAGAGCTCAGCCAGGTTGCTGGAGGTTGCGAATCTGGACGAACCCCTGGAAAGGAGATCTTGGCAAATTCCCAGACAGGACTGCCGGTCAGGGTAGCATGAGAGGCTACCGTGCTCTCTTAGCGGCAATGGGAACTATTCTGGCCAATTCTGGCCAATCTTTCGGCCCCTACGATGATCAGATCGGAGGTTTCACGGTTCAAGTCCCCGGGTTGGCTCCACCTGTTACCAGATATTTCTTCTTCTCAAAAAAGTCTGGTAATGTTCGAAATTGAGCCGGTTCAGCCACACGAGCATTATTCGGCTGACTTAAGGCTCAAATAAATTAATTAAAAAAAAAAAAATGGGAGTTCAAGCTGAGGCTTGCATAAGGTCCTTGATTAAATGTGTTATAACTAACAACAAGAATAAAAAACGAAGCGCAACAATAATTTGAAACATTGCAACAACATTGTCATCATATCTCGTAATTTTCAAAATATTCCTATTCTGAATAAAAAACAGGGTCTAGTCGGAGAGCAACTGACGGCAGAAAACAGCATTCCGCAGCGAGATTCACAATCAAACATGGCGCTCATTCGGGTCTGTCGAATCGAAAACAAACCATCGAATTCTGGCATTCAGAAATTAAGCCATCCTTTTTGCACTACAGTAGGAACTGTTTTCTTCTTATCAAAAATCGATGTCGTCATGCCGCGTGATTCATACGTCACGTCACGAGCCCCGACTAGAGAATCGGATGTTCTCCTGAATCGTTGCCATGGTTACTAGATACAAACAAACTCGAAAGCCACACATTCCGTTAACGGCGAGAAGCAACCTGTGGGTTTAGTAGCAACTAAATAAAAAGTAGTGAGCGCGAAAACTAACGTGGCGAGTTTGGGCATAAATGCACCCTTGTACTTTTAATTTTAACGTGTGAAGGAAGATTTTTCCTGAAGTGTTAAAAACTGCACTCTAAAGAGGCCTACCCTCTAAACGAAATACACCGCAATATTTCTCGATAGTTCACATGAAGTACATTCACAAGCCTTTATTATAGATTAGTAAGCGAACTAAATCAGGGATGCTGCCAGTATGAAAAAATGTGAAAATTTACCAGCGGTGAAATAAAAAGTGAAAAAAGTGGGGGAAAAAATGTGAAAAATACGAGTTTTGGTGTGAAAAAAAGTCAAAACGCGCAAACTAAGTGAAAACAATCAAATTATCCGCCCTAATTTTGGGAACGGAATTACGTTGGCATGTCTGTGGTTAGAGCACGAAAAAAAATTGGTTGGTTTATGGGCGGAGTCGCTTTGAATGAGCCTTTGCTCTCTATAGAGTGAAGTTGCAGAGAAGTTACAATGGTTGTAAAATCGGTGTGAACGAAGAAATAGTGATATAAAAATGAAAAGTAGGTAGCCTATGTGAAAAAGTAGGGAAAAAACAAAAACAAAAAGAAGGTATGTGAAAAATGTGGAAAAAAATGAAAAGTGGGTATGTGAAAAACGTTGGAAAAAAAGGAAAGCGGGTATGAGAAAAATGTGAAAATAGTGTTAAATGGGAATGTGAAAAAATGTGAAAAAAAAGCTGGTACTCCCGGACGAACCCCTCCTATAGATACTACAAAGAGATGCTCTACCAGCTCTTAGCCTTCGGGAAAAGCTGGTACTCCCGAAGGCAAAGCATTATCATAGTGGCCTCAGCTACCGCCAGGACCCCATGTAGGCTTGGAAGTTTAAGATCCCCGCTATTTAGTTCACTTTCCAATCAACGGCTTTATTCATTTGCCATTACAAATCCACTGCAAAATTTGGCGTCTGGAAGATATTATCCTGTATTCCTGGGACTACATCCTACGCCCAATTCCGATTCCCACACTTGGTAGTTGGGATTAGCTTGGCCACTTCCTCTCTGGCTCGTCTAAGCGGAAGCACGTTGACTGCAGCGCCGCCTGAGATAAAAGCGTTGGCCTGAAAGGAGGCACGGAGCTTTAATCCCAGTCTGTCCTGGTCTGTGCAGTGTGTGTTTCACAGTGGCAACCTGGGCCACTACACTGTGACTGAGGTTTGCGCTAATGACCCAGCTGTTCACGCGCCATTAAACCTCAATCCCCCCCCCCCCCCCCCAACGCCGACCCACAGACTGCAGAGATCTAACTCTGTGGCAGTTACGGGGCAAGATGTGTAACATTATACTAGCCATCAAAATAAATCCACTCTTAACGCTTCGTGATGACTGCTTACGTTCAAGTGTAAATTTCAAATAGTGGTATCTCGGTACTATATAACGTTAAAGTTTTGTCACAGCGAGTTTCACATGTGATTATTGAGCTCGAAGGTTTTGGAACAGAAATAAAATTATAACAATCATTGTAAAGCAAAAAATATATTTAAAATAAGTCGTAACTAAGAAAAAAAGTATCGTAACCAACATTTTTTTTCTCATTAGAATTGAAAGACAGAATTAAAAAAAAAAACGAACACAATTTTTTGGCTATTTCCTGTTTTTTTTTTTTTTTTTTTTTTTTTTCGTGTTTTTAAAAAAGTACATTATAAATGAATCATGGTGCCCCTGCACTCTAAAACAGATGGCATCAAAAGCACAGAAAAAAATTAAAGAAACTCGTAGCGATGAAAACATGCAGACGAAATCGACAGCTGCAAATCCGAGCCGCAGACAAATTATTAGCGCCTTTTTTTAAATTTTTTTGTCGCCATGAAACCGGTGTACACGTTACAATTCAACCTGGTTGTTGTTTTCCTTTCCCATTAACGTGACGACGGGAAATAAACGTGAGACGTGACTTCACTTTCAAGATGGCCGCTCCCACTCTCTGATTAGAGCTTTTCATGCTTGATTATCATCCTGCTTGTGATCAAGGACCCAAATGTTGTGGATGAAAATTAAAATCAATAGTATTTTCATGTGTTTGTGGGGGATCACGTCTGTCAACAACGCCTTTTCAGTCTTCCTCCCTGACCCACAAAATAATATCATTATGTTTGTTATTTATCCTGCAATATAACTTACGACATTTTCAGTGGTTTATGGAGGGAGCTTGGATAAAAGCTTTGATAGGGTGGACCCACTTACTATTATGCTTCACCGCGAGCTGGTTCAAACGCGTCTGACGTTTCTGCTCCCATTTCGCGCCATTTTACTGCTTCTTGCATCTCATTGGCTTTTGATTTTGCTGATGAATCGACACAAAACTGGACTGACAAACGAACGAGTACTCTTCATCAAACGTAAGCCGGACCGCTCCAATTGTGTAAATTGTTTTAAAGTGCATTAACCTACCAGTACAATCGACAATGCGACTGAATATAGCAACGTCTGTTATCAGACGGAGAGCACCACCACAAGCGATCATCGTAAAGCATGTGATTGTTTTGGTTTCGACGTAACGACGTCAGCTACTCTCGTCTGGTAAGAATTTGTCGTTTTGTTTTAATCATGTGTATTTTAACGTTCAGCAAAGAGTGAACGATCAGATATTTCATAATTATTCATTAATTTCGTTAAAAACTACTCGCTATAGTTGAAACAAACTTTTTTGTTGGTTTCGAAAAACCAAGCGTCGTCTGCTTCGAGGATTGGTTTGGGAGCAAAAACGTCATCAAATGACTCTCGCTCACCACGGGAAATAGCTGCGCTCTAGCTCAGACGCGTTCAACTAGTGGGTCCACCCTATCAAAGCTACGTATAATCCAAGCTCCCTGGGTTTATGGAAGTTATGAAAACAAGCACAAGATTAAGCAAACAGTCAGCATTAAAGTGTCCGCGGCCTACTTGAGTTCGCCCCAGAACGACACAGATAATTAATTGTATGTTTTGGGGTAGCAGAGTGCCTTGTTGATATCCAAGATGGTTACAAAAACAAAGGCGGCCGTCCACTAAAGCCGCCCCTTCCAGGAAGACGTAGCCGCTCGTATCTGCAGGACTCAAGACAGGCCGCGGACACTATAGCTAGCGTTGTGAGAATACGAAAAAAAAAATACCAATCAGAAAAAGAAAGGAAAGACAACTGCCCCGACTGGCATTTGAACCCAAAACTTTCCGCGTTCTAGCCAGCCGCCTCAAAAGCTGTTCATTCCTTCGGAATGGTGACTTGAGGGCCACAACATAAACTGTACACAAGGAGGGAAAATAGGACGAAACGGGTTAAATAAAAACTGATGCAAACCTATTTACGTTGCCTTTTGGACTTAAATGTCAAACTGCTTGAGCCGGGAATTGAACCCACGACCTTTGAAACCAAAGGCCGGAGTTCTAACGCTGAGCCATACTAACAACGCCGGAAAGAAGCGTCCATAGGCAGCATTTATGTGCGCGTGATAAATGCTGCCTGTGGACGTCTCTTTTCGGCCGTGTCAGCATCAAGGCTCAGCGGTAGGACTTCGGCCTTTGGTTTCAAAGGTCGTGGGTACAATTCTCCGCTCAGCCAATCTGTCATTTAAGCCCAAAAGGCATCGCAAATAGGTTTGCATCCGTATGTATTTAACAAGGAGGGGAAGCAACCTTCTTCTTCGCCTCCGCGCTAGAAATTACAACTTGCATACAAACAATAAACTAAAACTCACAAGGCAAAGAATTAAGAAGCCAGCTTTAAAGAATGGCTTTGTGAGGATGAAAGATACACTAATATGAGAACAAAAATTATTATCCTAACAACCCCAATGGCTCCTGGGAATTATCCCAAAGTCGAGAAAGGGACAGAGAATTTCAAACTTCAGAATTCGGAAATGTAGATCAACAAACTCAGAAAAAACACAACAATCACGACCCATTAGTCATAAAACAACGAACAAGAAAACAGTAGCATTTCAGTGGTTCATTGTTTTCAGTACCCGCATGCTCCTGGACGAAAATAACATAAGCTAGGAAAAAGACGGTGCCGAACCAAGACTCAAAGGCACCCCCTCCCCCACAAACACGGATCAAACCCGCCAAGCGTCAAGTCGAGTCTTGAAGCTATTCAGCGAGGGAGCAGAAACATTATGCTCAGGCAGGCTGTTCCACGGGAGCACCATACGCTGAATGAAAAAGTAAAAGCGACAGTTGAGTCTAGAACTCAGACTCTGTAGTGTGAACCAGGGACCACGACTGAAGTTGAAGTTTCGGTAAAACATAGGGGGAAGAGTCGAAGTCATAGAAATTAAAAGTTGATACGTAAGACCCTGTCGTACCGCTCACGAACTGAGGGGAGCTTAAGCTGGAGAAGCCGTTCACTGTGAGGAAGGTCACGAATAGGGAAACGCCACTTCGTGAATTTTCCATTGATAGTTTTCGAGTTTGTTTTAGGATGACGCCTAACTGGGCCTAATAATTTGGGAACAATAGTCCAAGGCAGGTCTAACAAATGTTAATGTCTAAACCATGCGCAATGGCTGTTTGCCGTGACGTCACCATGAGTTAGCCAATGACGAACGAGAACAACGGCTGTATGGCCGTCTGATTGGACTAGCCCAGTCACGTGATATGCACGTCACAGCAAACAGCAATGGCGTGTGGTATAAATGGGATTGGTTCAACATTACGGGCTTTTAGAGCACTGCTTACTCTTGGGTATTAGCCCCGAGAAATAATATTAGAAAGTAAACTGAAAAAAAAATTCTAACAACAAAGCTGTTTGCTCTACAGAAAAATAATAAAAAGAAGCTCGGCCCTATTTTCCCGTTGAGATTAAGCACACACAAAACTAAAAAGTTTCCTTGGATGGAACACTTCTATGTGCTTCCACCGTCTTTAATAATTTCGGTGGAAATAACAAGGGTTTGCGATGCAATGTAAGCCTTTTTTTATTTAACAATAAAGCACTCTTTCATAAATCTTTCATAACATATAAGAGATGCTACATCAAGCTTTACGAATTAAAAAAAAAAAAATCATCTCATTTAAACACATCCTGCAGTTACCGCATCATTTTGTAAACTTTTTTTTTTTCTACTTTCATCAAGAATAAGGAGATTGAAGACAGAGCGGCAAAGTTTGCACAGTATAAATTCTTAAACAGCAAAGATAAGATCACTTTAAAAAAACGAAACCACAATACAGATCCGACAATGAAAAAAAAGTTGAAAAATAAGTAATGTTCCCATAAAAGTAGGAACTCGACGACATCCGCAGGTCATAGTGTAGTATAAAAAAAAATGTCCATAATTAAACAATTCATACCAAAATATTCCTAAAAAGAACATCTCCGTATCTTTTCAGTTGCTAATAGTAGTTGGTCCGCAAGTTGATTAGGACCACTAAAAAAGCCAGTGTGCTAAAAAATGGAACAAACTTCAGCATGTGGAGCACGCACTTAACAATAAACCAAACCGTCCCAAGTTGGCTGCTGTAACGGCTACCGACAATGGCAAATGTGAAAATTTTGCCATAAAATTAATAGACATAAAATCCCGTCCGAAAAAAAAAGGATAGAGGTTACGATAAGACCGTGTGATTTTTTGAACATTCACAGTCCTATGAAAGTTGTGATATCCACCCCCAAACCAAAACTGGCACAAGGGAAACCACGAAGTTTCCAAAATAGTGAAATCATTCAACCAGAGAAAGGCCGCCAAGATTAATCCTATTAGCCAAGTTAATCGCATCGATTAATACTTTGGACGTTAAATGAAAACTCGAACATTGTTGCCGGGAGTAGCAATCTTCTGAAGTTTTCATTTAACTTTCGAACTCTTAGTCGGTGCGATTAACTTTGCTAATAGGATTAACCTTGGCGGCCTTTCCGTGGTTGAATGATATCACTGCCTTCAAAGGCCGACCCTTTTCGGAAACTTGGCGGTTTCTCTTACATCAATTTTGGTTCTGGGTGGATTAGGACTACTAAAAATCATCCAATTAACATATTCCGTGGTCACATGTTGACGGCACAAAGACGGTGTGTGTGCCAGTGATTTACCGTCGCTTACCTTAGTTTAGAGCTGGTGTACTGCTTTAAATTCAAGTCACTGGTTTGAGTCCGAGTCGCGTCGCTGGTATGAAACGTTCGTACGTTAAGACGACTTAGTGTAAGGTTTCACATACCGCAGTGTTCCTGTACTGTTTAGTCCACGTGAAACCTTACTGCTGTACTCAACCATTAGACTCGTAAATAAAAAAATTAAAACCATATTTCAACTTTCAAAATTATTGTAACAATCATATAGTACATAATATAGGCTAGACATTAGCCTACTTGCGGGGCTAAATTTCAGCATTATTCACGTCAAGTCGTTTCCTTAACGTTCATTTTATTACATACACCACTTTTTACCATATTTCATATTCAAGACTTCAAGACTGGTATTTCATTCTTACATTCAACGGCATTTACAGGTTTTCAAGGAGTCACACGAACCCTGAATTACTTAAAAGGACATAATTCCTTCCGGTATATCGTGCGACCCGTTGAGAATAGCGTTTGCAACATTTACACGGGTTAGAGTTAATGTCGCAAAATAATCTCGCGCCAAAGAAAAAACAAGAAAATGACTGAGTTGGCAATATTTACATATGTTTGAACTAAAGTCGCAAAACTGAGTTATGCAGGAAAGCCAACAGGGATTTATGTCCCTTTAATTGGTAGGTCCAAGTACACTCAGACTATGGTTTTCATGATTTTTCATGCGACATCGTTTAGCCAAGTATAATGAACCAATCTGATCTATCGTATTCTAAAGTAAAAACTGTAAAAACATGTGAATACAGCAGTAAGGTTTCACGTGGACTAAACAGTACAGGAACACTGCGGTATGTGAAACCTTGCAGGAAAGTTTATTTGTGTTCCTTTGCTGTTTTGACTTCGGACCAGTTAAACCTTACCTTAAACATCAAACGAGTTCGTTTTTGTTTTCTAATTGCATCATTGCTTTTGTTCTTTTTCACTTCTGGTATATTTCTGAATTTTCTTTGCGCGACTTTAATTAGTGCTAAAATAAATTCCTAAAATTCGTCCAAAATTGTAAGTTTTATAAGTAAAATTGCGTATTGAGCTTTTAAGAACCTTTAGTATGAATTGTTTAATTGTGGAAAAGCGTTTATGAACCTTTCGTATTATTTTCTTCGGTTAAGAAGAACACGAGGGCTTTGTAATATATACTATATGTATATGCGGAGTTCGACGTCCAAATCTAATCTCAGATTTGTCCAGCCTCACCAGTTCCATTTTCCCTGCAGTTTTCCAGGCTCAATAATTCCAGTTTACATGAACTGCGTGGGTTGAATGAGTAAATAAATAGATACACAAAGGCTGTAAATAATATTAAGGAAAATTGGAAATAAGCATCAACGAAAATTATACACAAGAAATAACGTAGTTCACTAGGCCACCTTTATGCACTTACATCTCGTCGGAGTAGCATGACCCGGATTCGAACCGGCTACCCAGTTCGCCCCCAGATCACTTGAAGATCGCTATGGCGACATCATCCACTGGCATAAAGATAACTCAGTGAACCCGTTATTAAGGTCACAACCGTGACCAGGACTCCATTCGACCGAATATGCTCGGCCATAGGCATTGGAGAAGAAAACAAATTTGTCATTTCACGTTATTTCCAAAATGTGCTATTCTCGCTCAAAAAAAAACAGCCCCTTGCAAAAAATAGCCGCTCGCAGCGAGAATTCAAAATCCAACATGGCGTCCATTTCGGGGTTATCGAATCGAAGACAAACCATCGAATGCCGGCATACAGAAAACAGTCCGTCGCCTTGTCCTGCAGTAAAAATTGTTTTATTGTTATCATAGATCGACGCCGTCAAGTTGTACACATCGTACGTCGTGTCGCGTGGTACGAGGAGAATATCTGCGTCTGCGTTGTTGCCATGGTTACTACGTAGAGACAACTCGAAAGCCGCATTCTCCGGCAAAGGCGAGAGGCAGCCAGAAGCTTTAGTATTAAGCAAGCTAGTAAGCGAGAAAATTGTCGTTGGGTAAACCCGCCCTTAAATAAAAAAAAACAACAACTAATTTACACAGCTTGAATTGAAGTAACTTTGCTGTATGCATCCGAAATCCACTGTAATCAAGTAAAAAAATGTTGAATAAAATACAAAAAATACAGAAGAAAGTACTAAAAGTTTTTTTCAAAAGAATGACGTGACGGAAAGAAGAAATAGCCTTAAAGTACTTAATGTAAAAAACCTATGCAATTATACGATAACAATAAGAAATTATTTTCCCATTAAAAATATACTTCAAAATCAAAAAGCGAAATCTAAACTTAGAAAATACCATTTATTCTTACCTTTATGGTCTAATAAATACAGAAAAATGACTGCGGAGTATAATTCTGTGAAAAACTTGAATAATATACCAAATACATTGAAAACAGTCAAAGGATATAATGAATTTAAGCCAAAAATGAAGAACTATTTGGATTAATGATATTGATGGAGATTAATAAAGGGTTGAAGAGTTGTTTCAGGGTTAATTTGTTAATGAAGAAGTTTTAAAGGGAATAAAAATGGAATTGAAAAATTACTAAATGATTGTTTCTAACATCGGTTTTTGGACAGAAATGTATACAAAGAGTGACAAAGTATTGGGAAAGAGATGTACCCATGCAAAATATTTGTCGTGGAGGAGGTTTTGATTGTTGCTATTGCTGGAAATGTAGGTTTTGATGATTGATTGCTAACGTAATAAGTGTTAATTTACTTCGTGGCATCTTTCTTTAATTCATTGACAATGAATAAATAAATAAATACGGATGGAAACCTATTTACGTTGCCTTTTGGACTTATATGGCAGCTTGCCTGGGTCGTGAGGAATTGAACCCACGACCTTTGAAATGAAAAGCCGTAGTCGTACCGTTAAGCCGTATTGACATGGCATGGCTTAGCATTAAGACTTCGGCCTTTGGTTTTAAACGGCATGGGTTCAATTCCCCGCTCAGGCAGTCTGACATTTAAGTCCAAAAGGGAACATAAGTAGGTTTGCATCCGTGTTGATTTAACACTCCTGTAGCCCATTTGGCTTCCATCCTGTTGGTTCCTCATGCACTTCCTCACTGGAGTCATCCGTTTCCAGAAGACGGTATTTCAAGGCCTCAATTTCAAGGCTCCGCTGAAACTTCAGCTTTTTCAGGTGCGCCTCTTGAACTCCTCGGATTCCGGAAGTGGGAAGTGTTCTGCTTGAATATATCGGGAAACCGGTTGATGAATCCTCCATAGTATGCTCATAGGCTCACCCATTATTTACCTTTTCCGGGCCAACTCCCGTACCTCCTCCCCCAACGCCCCCCCCCCCTCCCCCCTACACTTTATTAACGTGTGCTTCCATGCAGGTGCTCATGAACCTCATGAATTTCTCAGCATGAAAGCAAAATGCGTCATGGTCATATCACAGGCGGAGGTTTGCGACGGCGGCGTTGCTCGACTTCGCTATTTTTAGCCTCGAATTATTTAGTGCCGTCAAAAAAGGCGGCTGGCAGTTAACTTTAAAAACGTGCCGTATCATCTCCTCGTCGGGAGTTAACTTTGGCGGCCGGCGTCCGTCTTATCAGACGTCGTCTCTTCGTTTCCCAAACTCGAATCGATGATGATACCCCACCCCCTCCGTCCCATCGAAACGGTTCCCGAAGGCCACGGCCTGGCCTTGTCTTGCCAGAAACATGGCATCGGGGAAATGGGGGTCTAGAGATTGTGCCGATGGGTTCGCTACTAAACCGTGAATGGTGGGCCACTAAGCCACGGCTTGACCCGCCAGCCCGTTTTGGTAATGAAAACAGCTGCCCATTTGGAAACAGTTGCTGCTCTTTCCATCTGTTGTATTCACTTAAGCCAATCAGTGCAGCGTGTATACGGCAGGATTGAGAAGATTGTAACCCACAGTCCGCTTTTCCTTCAGTTTCCACGATTCTGTTTATGCCGTTTTCGTGCAAAGCCGGAGCTATCGGGAGAAGCGGGTCGGGGCGGGGGCGGGGTTACGCCCACCACCACCTAAAATAGCGTACGAAATTGTCGACATAAGTGAAAAGTCGTCAAGTTTTTGTCAACAATAAAATGTAACAATTTGAAGAATTTATTTATTCGTAAAAGAATTTTTGTAAGCTGTTCACAGTCTTAGTCTTAGCTATTCACAGTATAGGGCAGTGACACAACGGTGTATTATTGTATATAATTCTATGCTGGAGCCAGTAACTGGGATAGCTGCAAGGGTCACTGGAGGGAAGAAAAGAAGGGCGTCTTACTGAAGACAATGCTGTTAAGAATGGATTTCTTAGGCCTATAATGCGCGATTTTTGTCGATTTGTTGGCAATTGCTGACATTTTTAAGCAAGTGGAATCTTTATTTTCCGATTACAACCTCGCAGCATAAGGGATTGGAGAAAACAACGTTTTTTTTAAGCCTATGAAATCCGCTCTCAAAGCACTGCCTTGACTAGAAGTGCCGTTGTTTAACCCTCCATTTTAATCTAGTGCCCCTTGCAGCTATCGCTCTTGTAGCCAATATGACGTCACATGACGCTGCTCTATTAGCTATTCACTGAAGTATTATTGGCTCAGCAACTATAACTAAAACGAGGCTTACACGAGCACTGAGCAGAAGGCCGACTAGATGGAAATTTTTTTAAGGTGTTTCCAGGAGCTTTAGACGTGCACCGAATCTAAGCCATGGCACCGGAAGGAGGGAATTTTACTAGGAGGGAATTTTGCTAGGTAAATCCCATCGTAAATTCCTAGGTTATTTTACATGCCACAATCGACATTAGCACGAGTCATGACAGGGCCCTTGCCTTCCCGAAAATGCCAGGGGTGGCTGAGACCGAACTCGAACCCGGGGGCTCTCGGTCATGCTAACCATCAGGCCACTAGGTATTTACAGGAGCGACATAAAGGAGAGATCGCAGGGCTCGACGGAGAGCCCATGATGATACTACCGCATGTTCCATCCCTCGTGCTGGTTCGCGACACTATCCAATTAAATGTGGAAAGACTGGTCCTAACTATTTATAGTAATGATACTCGTTTAGTCACGTTAGTGAATGGGATGACAAAAGAGAGGGTGCAACTTACACTGGTCCAGGGTTATTGGTAGTCAGTGGAAGGCCTTACGCTTAAAGGGACACCCGGCCTGCCTTATAACATTCCGCGTGCCAAATTGCAGCTACACGCAGATCGTCATCGAGCAATTACAGTGCCAAGGTCGGCTGGGGTGGTAGCTGCGTTCCTTGCATAGCTGCTCTCTCGGTTGGCTTTAAGAATAGTACACGAGACAGAATCAAGTCAACGATTGTGTCGTCACAAACCGGAATGATTCTCGTATTTTAAAATCACAATTTATAATTTTCTAGGCTAGTGTCTTATAATTTTGCTTCGGCGATCTATTGGAATAATTAATTTTAATTTTTATTGCATTGGTCTATTAGATTTTAGATCTCATGGTAATTATTAGAAAATTAGTAGATGAACACACACAGATGAAACGTCACGATTATTGTACGCGCGCAATGCATCATTTAGTAACGGGGTCGTTCTTAAATATAGTTAACAATATTCAACAGAAAATCTCCTAGACGCCACATTTTGAAACGGTTTTTTAGCAAGGGAAAGACTAACGGTAAGTAAATAGACCTTTGGAGCCGTACTTGATGTGGAGGATCGAGAAAAATGGCGCTGGGAGGTATATCCCTTTAAGAAATTTCTGCAGATTGCAGACCCTCAGTAAGTGTGTTGAAGTGCTGGGAGCAGCGAGCCGAGACAAATTTCTTGGGAAGGGAGTTCCAAGCCGATGTGACCCGAAACTTGAAGAAACTTGTCCGACACTCTGTACGAGCCTGTTGGGCTACCAGCTTCAGGGAATGCCCACGGGTTGCCCTGTACGACGCAAGTTCAAAAAGGGTTAAGACAACAGAAAGGGGACCATGATATGACTATGTTTTAACCCTACAGCTACGAGCGAAAAAAAACAGCAGTCATTCTACTATAGTTTGTTCCAGATCATGTTTGCAGAAAACTGACTGTGTGAAGCCACGTTTCCTTACACTACGAGTACAAAAACATGAGGATATCACACATGGGAATAAACTCCACACAGTTACTTAGACTCCACACAGTTACACAGTTACTTACTTAGTTAGAGTCTACGAGTGAGATATTTACATGTTTTTGTTGGTTATTTTTTTGTTTGTTTTTAATTTGCATTCGCAGCGGAACGAAACATGGCGTCATGCAGTCAGTTTCCTGCAATCATAATGTGGAACAAACTATAGTTCAGGTATGCGGCATCGGCATCTCCGCGTCAGCAGCGTTCCACGAGCATGAAGCAGAGAAGCAGATGTCTTCTTTAAGCCAAGAACTACTGGGGTAGAAATCGCGTGTTTCGCCTCCTGACTAACGCGAGTTCACGAGCGTACCGGAAAGTTAAAGGGGTATACCTCCCAGCGCCATTTTTGACGATCCACCACATAAAGTACGACCCCAAAGGTCTATTTTTTGGCCGTTAGTCAATCCCTTGGTAAAAATCCATTTTAAAATGTGGCGTCTAGGAGTTTTTCTGTTGAATAATTACTATTAACTTTATTTACTGTATCCTACACGTATGTGATGCTTTGCGCGCTTAAAATAATCATGATGTTTCGTCTCTGTGTGTGCATATACTAATTTTCTAATAATTACCATGAAATAAAAAAAACTAAAAGACTGATGCGGTAAAAATTAAAATTAATTATTCCAATAGGGGTGACCGGATCAAAATTATAAGACACCTAGCCTAGAAAATTATAAATTGTGGTGTTAAAATACGAGCATCATTCCGGTTTGTGACAACGCAATCTTTAACTTGATGCTGTATCGTGTACTATTCCCAAAGCCAACCGAGACAGCAGCTACGTTACTCGCTGCGAGGAACGCAGCTACCACCCCAGCCGACCTTGGCTCTGGTAATGCGCGAATGGCGATCTGCGTGTAGCTGTTATAAGGCAGGCGGAATGTCCCTTTAACGCCTTTTAGCTTTGCTTTGGTAAAAATCAGATTCATGCGGTGTTTAATCAACTGGCATGGATCGGGGAAACAAAACCAACAGCTTCTCTCCCAGATGACCTTGTTCAAGGGATGGAATATGAAGCGATAGTTACGATATGGACACTCCCACGTCCTACGCATTTATTAGCTCCTGATATTTCCCAATATTTTTATTTGTATTTTTTGTGTGTTTTTTTTTTTTTTGTAAGTCCTTAATGTTAAGCCTTGACTCTATGATTCTCTGCTGTTCGGGGGCCCCTGTCAGTGTGGGGTCCTCGGCAGTGTACCACTAAATTGTGTCTTTGCCATGGGCGTATGAGTTGTGATCCGAAGTTCGTATGTTCGCACCCTGATAACCTCATCTCATTTTAGTATTACGTTATC
>JAHWFP010194277.1:0-23687 GCA_023313725.1 Lithobius niger
TTTTTTTTTTTAAATAAGGCGTGAAACTTAATAAATTTCCACACTTCCTGACTCAAATGAAAATATTAAGATAATTCGCTGCGTTAAATGCACACTTCCGAACACTTCGGTTTCGGCGAAACGAAAAATCGAATCACCATTTACAAGCAATCTCCTCCGCTCGGCATTCAACATCAAGTGTTCCCAGATCCACAGATAAGTCTTTATTCACGAATATCTGTATCCACAGATAAGTCTACATTCAAACAAAACGACTTTTTTTTTACTTGAATTTATGATTATGTACAGATATTTGGGAATTTTTCATCCAAGGCCTCCATGTTAATTTACAGATCCCCGTACAAACTCAAAGCACTCTAGCAATACACGAAAGGCTGCTGTTCATGCAGAACGCTAAAGCGCTTCAAAGAAGCGAAACGCGCGGTGTTCGTTGTACATACATATCAGTGGTGGATGCATCCCCATCAGTTATAGACCACCATCTTAAATTTCACACAACCTAAATTAGGGGGTGGCAACTCTACAGCCTACTTGAAGCACTGCATTCCAAACTGTTGACCGGAATGGCCGTTGTGACGCAACTTCCTGTTCCCGTTTTTGCGGAGGAGGTAGAAGGAAAACAATAAAGCGCAAAACCAACTCACAAAAAACCTTAAAAGAAAGACGTAGTTTTGAAGCATTTATTTGACGGACTGTTACCGGTTGGTGACACATTCACCCGAGGCGTTAAAACACAAAACACTAATGCTGAAGAGACGTACAATGGACGTGCACCCTTAACGAAGATCTGCCTTTAAAATATTGAACTTTTAAGGAGAGCCGCATATTGCCACCTGGTTAGCAGAAATTAGCGTAAACGTAGTAAGTGGATGTCTGGTGTTCTAACACTGTTACAGCAGAGTTGCGGTTCCAGATAGCTCAGGTGAAGATGAAGACATTGCCCATTCATATCATTATTGCTCTTATATAGTGATTTCACACGAGATAAATCGTCTCGGGCTGGGGCTGGCCGTGTTCGGCCGCGGTCAGCCCCCTCGAGCAGGTTCTGTAGGGCCAGCGTGACTTGATTTCAGACGGTTAAATTACAAGCGGTTGTTGTCGGCCTCGTTAAAATGTTTTGGCAACGACTCATGGTGGCGGGAAATTTTTAACTACAATGAAGCATTGTTAACAAAAAGAAGAAAGCTAAAAAGCTACGCTAAAGTCAGGTTAGGGCACGTTTACGCAACCACTCGCTTTTGCATTCTCGCAGATAGAAGCTAGAAATCACCTCTAATTCCAACATGGCGGTGGTTTTATGTCTGCCGCCTCGCAACGAAAACAGCAAATAACCTGAGTTCAGAGGCGTTTAGGAAAATTGTTTCGTCATGAGGAATTCTTTATATTATTGGCACGGATTATAAGACTGCGAGTATATTTACTCAAACGATGTCGGATTTAGCTAATCCATTTAGCGTTGTTACCATGGCAATGTCACATTTGTCATCGCGATTGAGTTCTAGCTGCGAAAATGCAAAGGCGAGTCGCTGCGTAAACGCGCCCTTAAGTTTCATTTAGTGTAGAGCGTATGACTTGTAAGGTCTGTCAAGCTCTCAATAAACAAACAAAGCTAAAAAGCACTTTATTAATTAAAAATATAAACAGAGTAGCCATCAAGTGCAGGCGAACGAGCAAATCACGACGTTTAAAGCATTAGCCAACCAACATCTCTCATCATTTGACTTGCGGACTTGGGCGAGTTATGAGCTGACTGTTGGCACATTCTTTCGAATTGTGCCGACTTTTATTTTATTTCATTTTATTTTTAATTTTACTATGGGACCTTACATCCTTAAGACTTGTAAGGTTTATAACCATGACCCAGCTGTTCTGCTGTTTTATTAATTTTTAATTTTGGAGTTGTTTGACATGTTTTAACCCTTCGGTTCCGGACTAGGAGCCGAAACGTAATTTCGTTGTTTACCTAACTTGATGGGCTACTCTGTTTATATTTTTAATGAAGCATTGTTAGCATTTTCGGTAGCGCGGCATGGCGCGGGTTCGGATTTCAGACGGATTATTTACGCGTTCCGAGCAGCGCCAGGCCGTGCCATTCCGGGCCAGCTGCTTGTCGTTGCTCGCTTCCGCGCGGCATGGGTTGGCACGGCACGCAAAATGAAATGTGAAATCCGTGGGCGCGCATTGGCATGGCACGCAAACAATATTCCGTATGGAATCACTATTACAGTGAACTGACCCACGGCTCCAGTCACTTCAACATACGTCACGTAAAGTGACGTCACGAGCGAGAAATGAGGCCAAACTGATACTGTGATGCAGCTGCACTGCGGTGCATCGTGACAACAAATCCCCTCCCAGCAAATCAACTTTCTTTTAGTGAAATTTGGTTATTTTTCCTTTAATTCCTTGCTTGAGCGGTTACAAGAAAAATGCTGAGATCAATCGTGTGTGTGGTCCCCATTAGCCTTCATTACCTAGCGAAATTAAATAGAATGGCGGGTGAACATCAGAAATGAGCCTCCAGCACCCTCAGATAAGCTAACGGATAATCCAATCTGGCTAAACACGTGTCCATGGAGGGGTTTGACCTCTGGCTAATGAGAAACAGCCTGACGGGGTGAGGGACCCGATGCCCCAACACAATAACGCTCGTGTGGGACATTGTGTTTGATTCGAAATCAAACAATGTGTAAAGGGTCGTGTTCACACGAATGGCTTCAAGTAAGGGAGGAGTATTGTGGGCGGTGATAGTTACATTAGGTTTCTCTATACCACACATGTTTTAAATAAAACGTATTGCAAATTTGGAGGCTCGTGCCACCCTCAGCCCATCGGATAAGTGCAGTAAGATGATAGGTATGAAAATGATTAAAAACTAAGATCTGAGTCCACATTTCCAGTCGGAATGAATGCTGCGCGATTCCAAAGCATGGAACACAGAGAGCGAGTATAAGTGAATTCTGCACTTTCAACTTTGCCAATGCTGAACCTTTTTTGTTAACCGCTTATGCATATAAAAGAAGAATATTGGTTTATTGAATCGGGCAAATCGGTACAAAACTCCGTATGTGTCCTCACCCCACAAAAGCTAATGCTCGCGTATGGTGTGTTGGCTACCATAATAAAAATAAACTTGAAAATACAAGAATTACAAATGTCAACATATGAAACAATTGCAAAGTTTGGGTGCATCGTAGACCAAAAAAAAAATTACAATAATAGCAGTATAAAATTATTACCACTGTTATAAGCAATGTTACAATTTTTATTAGCTATTTTTACTACCATTTTTATTACTATTTGTATTACTTTTTTAATACTATTTTAAATTACTATTTTTAATAAGAGCTAGTGCAAAGTTACTATTACTAGCAAATGCAGTTATTACAATCATTATTAATAAATGCAAAGTTAAGGTGCATCGTAGAAAAAATAACCACAACAGTAAAAATAAATAAACATGCTACAAATAATCAAAGAAAATCAAGATAACAAAAAGTGCTGAAAGTATTTTTCAGCTTATAACTTTAAATAAATTTTCAAGGGCCATAGTACTGATACCCAGTAACCACCGAAACAGGTATTTCTGGAAACGATAAATTTCAGTAATATCTTTCATGTAGTTGGGTATGTTATTGTAAACTTTGCTTCCAAGGTAGTAGCTGCATTTATGCAGTTTTTCATTTGTAACTTTAGGCTGAATGACAAAATTATTAGATTCACTGTTAGATAATGCATAAAGCAATTTACTGAAATACAGTCGGGGAGAAAAAGGGGCTTGCGTCGTGAGCTATTGTTTAATGACGTCACGTCCCACTCTAGTAGTTTATTTGAACGGGTCATGCCTATCACCTTCAGTGTCTGGCCGGAAGTGACTGAAATATTAATCAATTTTTCATGATTTCGATTAGAAGACGTGCTAGCAAATTGTAGGCGTTGTTATTGAAGAGTTTATGGTTAAATCGTTTGCATATGAAGGGTTGTAGGTCCTTGACTAAAAATTTTTGCCAATTATGTTTCTGTATGAAAAAAAAGTTGAACCGAAACTGACCCAGCTTATTTCAGGTTTTGACAACATGCACGGAAAATGGAATTCTATCTGTTGTTGTGATATTGGCGAACTGCTGAAAAAAAAATGGTGGCTACTTTACGGTAAGCCGGGAAGGCTGTCCTAGGATTCTACGCGTATTGGTAATTCGGATAGTTATGTGGCTCCTGCTAATCAGAAAATTGATTATTTAATGCAACAGCTTGTTGTAGTATCAATTCGACAAACGTGTGAGGCAACGGGATACTATATATTAGGTGGTTAGCTAACGGAGTAAAGGCAGAATTAATAAGTTCATTCCACGATCACTTTCGATAGTAAAATAAACAATAGCATGGGTATCTATCCAAACCTATCTACCCATGACAATAGAGAGAACAAGTTTACTTTACGCGGCTTATGGAAAGAATAAGGGCTCCTCACCGATTGATCTCTCGTTGAGCTAGAATGACGTAAAATGATCAACTGAACAATATTTCTCATAAAATTTTTGGGGCAAAGGCTTCGTTTGGCCGTCAGAAATTAATGAAAGCCTCACTCTTTGCGCTGACGGACGAGAGGCCGTTTTCTTCCCATGTTCCCAGCTGATATTCTTTTCCCGTAAACAGTTCAGATAGGTGGGTTGTTATTGTCAGTTTCGTGTGGTTTTGTTGTTATTGTCGGTTAGGTTAGGTTAGGAACCGGCTTCGGTATTTCACTTTAGGAGGTAATGAACTGGTTGGAGTTTGGCGTTTCACTTCCCGGACTTTCGCCCACTTTCACGCTTTCTGGCGCGGCGCGGTACTAACCTTCACCACGGCCAAACTGTGCGTTTGCCCCAAAAATGGAAGAGGGAAATATTACTCAGCAGGTAATTCTTAGTCCATTAAAAAGAAAAATCAGACGAGAGCACGTTTTCTTGCCATGTTCCCTTTACGCACATGGCCCGAAATTCGAAAAAAGAGAAAAAAAACCTATACCTTTAATGTTCACGGAAAGCACTACAAATTGATCCCAAATTGCAGAAACTCGTTAAATCATTACAGATTGTGGCGCTACAAATCTACTGTTTTAAGTCGTTTTAACACATTTCCGCGCTCTAAAACCAACTGTCTCTGTATTTAGGAAAGTGTTGGAGCCATTTGGAATCAATATTGTAAGGATATCGAGTGTGTGCCTAATGTAAACTTTAGCCCAATAGAGAGCTTTGTCTTTCGTTTATGAAAATAATACTGTTGCAATTTTTTTTGCATATGCAGTTTATGTATTTCTTTATGAAATTCTTGTTTATACTAAAATAATATTTTTTCCCTTTCCTATAACGTATCCCACAGCTCAACAAATGGACTTGTACGGGTTGCAGAATCAGAATAATATTTATTGGAGCCTCGGCCCTAGTCCATGCGCCCGCCCTAAAATAATTACACACAAAACAATTTGTTGATGATTGATTGATTTATTATGGAGCTCTAGCCAACATTGACCATCAGCACCTACAATGGCACAAAACCACTAAACCATCAGTACATCAACATAAAAACAATATTATAATTTGCAGAAATCGATATTACAACAATTATCAAACAATACTCTAGACACACGCTAGTCTGTCGCCGTCAATTAACAGTTGCTTATCCAGTTGTAGACATCCAATTGGTAAAAGATTGATTGTTGATTAAAAAAAAAAAAAAAAGGCGGCCCCACTAGCATGTGTCTGTTAATTGTAAGAAACTAAGAGCATGGCTACGGGCCGCGGCCCCAGAATAACTATTCATTCATTCATTCATATTTTACCATGATGAGGATAAATCCCGCTGGGCTGCTGATCGCAATGCCATGTTGCGCCTCTACTGAGCCCTTGTCCGCAGCAAACTTGACCACGCATGGTCTACGGTTCAGCTGGTGACTCGACCCGCCAGATGTTGGACACAGTGCATCACAGTGGCCAGTGTCTGGTGATTGGGGCGTTTCGGACATCTCCAGTGGTCAGCCTCTATACTGCAACCTTGGAGACACCTTTGGCAATTCGCCAGCAACAGCTACTGCTGTATTCAGTATGCTGTGCAATTGCGTGCTGTGTGATCCAGTCCTGCTTGGTTCATAGTTTTTGGACCAGACTTGTGGAAAGGCAGACGCGGGGTAGGTAAAGGTGATTTCTGCGATAGGCTCCAGCAGTCCTGTCAGGGAATACCCTTTAAAATAACCTGCGTCTTGAGGCTTGGGGAGATGCCAGTGGCCCCTTGGCTTGTCCCAAGTGGTATTTTCACTTTTACTTTGACGTCCCTCCCAAAAGGTTCTCCACCAGCAAGGTAATTCCGGCAGCTGTGTTATTAGTACGCCGGATATCAGTGGCTATTCACTGATGGGTCGAAGTCAGAAGTTGGCGTGGCGTGTGCTTGTGTGCATGCGGTAGTGACTGTTTCCCATTGCCTTCCATCAGGCTATTCTGTGCTTTCTGCAGAGCTTCTGGCACATGGTCTGGCTGTGGAATAGATTCTTGACCTTCAGGGCACGCATTTCATCATCTTTAGTGCTTCCATGAGTGCTCACAACCCTCAGAACCCCTTGACGCAACATATTCAAGCTTTGCTTTCCCCGCGTGTCTGGCCAGCGAAAAATCGTGGTTTTCTGCTAGATCCTGGGCCATATTGTTGGGATAGCAGGGAATGAGCACGCTGATTCGGTAAGGCGTAAGGGGCCCTTTCTGGTCCTCTCATCAAAAGAGTTCTTGGCCTTGTTCCCTCAGACGCCTTTCCAACTCTTGTGTTTGAGATTGCACGCTTTTTGGCAAGCCTTGTGGGACAGATAAGACGGCAATAAGTTGCGAGCTATTAAAAGGCACTGTCCAGGAATAACACTCGGCTTGTCACGTCAGTCACCGTGAAGAAGTGGTGTTGGCCCGTTTATGCCTTAGTCACACCAGACTTACTCACTGTTTCCTTTTGAGGGGGGGGGGGAGGTTGTTATCCCACTTGAATGTCATTGGTGTCGATGGCCACTTCCGGTCCGACACTTGCTTGTTGTTTGTCACCATCTTGATGGTGCTCATTGCCATTTCTGTCTTCCGCGAGACATAAGAGTGTCAATTCAGTGTTAAGTCTGTCCTCCTGTCCGTTTTTTTTTAATTCTTGCAGGACGTACAGATCTATGGTAAGATCTAGATTAGGGATTTGTTTAACATCTCAGTAATGTGTGGCACAGTGGCAACCCGAACCACTGCACTGTGACTGAGGTTGGCGGTTATGACCTGACCGCCGACGCGCAATTAACTCTCAATCCTTCCCTCCCCCCTCCCCCCCTCGGTCCCTAAGGGCCCAACACTAACGTATCGGTCGTATCAATGGTGTAGGTTCATTTTATCGAAAACTTTTGCTATTTCGCCTGAAATTAAGCTCTGATTAAAATTCAGCGAAAGGGGAATTCCCGTTTCGCCGAATCCCGGTTCGTGAAATGAAGATATGCTTTACGAATTTGACACAGGAGAAGTTAAAGAGGCATTCCTAAGTGTTGGAAGGAATTTGCGATTAGTCGCAATTTCTGATGTTATATGTTTAGCCGCAGCAAGTGCGGCAGCTCGAGCAAGGCACATAATTTGGAAAAAAAATTATACGGCGAAACGGAATTCAGCGAACCGGAAATTCCCGTTTCGCCGAAGATTATCATTCAGCGAAATGGAATTCGGTAAAACCATCATACACAGTGTCAACGACACTTTGGCCGTTCCCTTCCATCCTTGTCCCTCTCCTATACGGCAACATTAAATGTCCTATCATCACTCTCTAGATGATCTTTTATTTCAATGCCAGTCTATTTTACCCACCCTTGACACTCGGTCATCTGTGCATTTCTGCGGGAGAGCCTAACCTCCTCATGACAGCACTATGTTTAGCATAAGAAGGAGACCTCACTTCCGTTTTTGTCCAGAAAGTCGGGTCCGTCCATCCCCATGTACTGTGGTGAATAGATGCCCAACCATGCCCCCCTTATCCCCCCCCCCCTCACCCGCCCGCTCCCCATTCCGTCTGTTGAACCCAAGTAAAGCAGTGACTTAACTGAACAAATATCCTAATCACGCGAAATTGAGTGGTTGATGCTTTGGCCGATAGGGAGCTGTCATACCGAGAATGGTGAGGGGTGAGTATGCAGAGTACTGGAAGGGAGGTTGGGTGCCCAAGAGATACAATACGTGAGGGTGTTGTTGAGGTCGTGTACCACCCAAGCGTTTACTGATGAGGAAGCTATTTCCACATTCGATCGAATATTGTATTTAATGGCGTTTCTGTAATCTGACCCTCTGTGCAATTTCGTCTCTCCCTAGTGATACAAAGACGTATGAGGAGCAGCAGGCCTCCACCATGAAACTGGTTAAAAATACACACTGGCTTGCCTTGACCCATAGTAAAAACACATTTAAAACAGTGACGTCGTGGTTTATTAAGCCATGTCATTAAAAAGGTTAGAAAAAATTATTACGCTTTGTTCCTAGTTAGCACCATTCTAAACCTCGTTGTCACAAACGTTATCACATCGTATACAAACAAATGTAACCAAACTTAAACCAATTTAAAGCACCTATAAGTGATTAATTATTAGCAGACCTGTAGTGTAAACGGTTGGTTTTTGAGTTGTGCTAATTAGTTTCAGCAACGACTTCGCGGCGAGGAAAGGACAACCTTACATGACGCAACAGCGTTTCGTGTAGCGAACGATAGCTAAAAATTGAAAGCAGCTTTGTGTAATTTGTGACGCCATTTGTAATACTAAAATTAGTGTTAACACTAATGGGCATCAATAATCTTCGTGCCGTAACAAAGATAGAAAACCAACAGCATGACTTGGTTTCATTGTCTTGACGCAATCCTACAGACCTGACGTTATCCAGATTCAGATTATCCAGATTAATACCCTGATGCACCCTACTCCTACCCCTACTTTTTCTTCGCCCATATCTGTATATGAACTGATATGTGTTTCATAAGAATGTTGGTGATTAAGAAACATCACGTTTTGTTCTTCATGGGCAATTTTACTTGTCAATGACAATGGTGAATGGACAACGGTCATGACAATGGACAACAAGAGGCTAAAAATATACAGAAGAGTGTATCTGCTGGATGGGTACGATTCTTAATTTCCTAAATGCTCTCGTTCAACTCTATTCCATCTTTTTTCATGCGAGGAAATTTTCAAGATGGAAAGGGTAACACGGAGGTTTCGAACGAAAATGCAAAATGCCATAACTGCAGCAGAATTGGAGCAAATGAGTTGACAGAGTTGAAATTTCAACTTTGCGTCTTTTGAAGTCCACTTGATAATAGTGGGGATTCGGTGGAGCATAAGGCAGTAAAATAGAACCGAAAAGACACACGAATCGTCGTTTGGGGTCAAAATGAATGAAAAGAATTCATAAAATTTATCGAACTAAATAAGTCATTTTAAAAGATCCCCATGGAGGAAATAGATTGTATAGACTGCGACCATATAGTTAGTTCCCTTCCCCACTGACCCCCTCCCCACACAAAAATTAATTGCTGTTAATTAATTTTTAAATTAATTAACAAACAGACAGGATGGGAAGTATTCGGTAATATGATCTTTGGCGAGCGTATTATTTCTATTTCAAAAGTTTGTTTTTTCCAAAACCATACATCCTACCCCCAAAAAAATTCAGATGGACGCGCCCTCAGCACAAACAGTTTGTTAATTCTTTATGGATTCCTTACACAAAGATAAAATGTAAGTGCAGCAAAATTATTACAGGCTAAAATTATAAGTGGATTGAAAACATCCAAGATAAGATAGTAAAAATATTATTTCAAACTAAATCTCATCAGTATTCTAACGAGGAAAAAAAAACTTTTACACTGCAAAAACGAAAAGGAATGACGTAATTCAGAAAAAGTTACACCAAACTAATAAGATCAACCTTACTCCCAATTTTACTAAAAAAAAAATGAATTGATTAATCTTTAACGGCCTAATAGAAAAATAAAAGAACTTCACCATCGTACAAAATTCATGGTAACCGCCATTTTGAACATGTACAAAATGGCACCTGCCATGAATTTCATCAGGAGCGCTTCTATTATCATGAGTGATTCTTTTATTACTGCAGTAAAGGAAAGACACTAAATTTCCCGACGCACTATTTCAAAACATTTTTTTTTAGTGACGCACAGTGTGAGCAGTATATTATACAAAGGCACTACTCATTCCGTGATGGTGTCGTCTGATATTAGCTGTATCACCATGCTAACTTTTGAAACCGTTCTCTGATTCAGTGAATTTTTGTGCATTCATTCTATGCTTTAGTATAGGTTTAACTTCAAACTCAGGGAAATTACGGAAGCGGTTTTGGGGATATTGACGCTCAGAGATCAAAATTAATCTAATTGTATCTAAAAGTGTTATACGGAGCCCTGTAAAGGACATACCAAAAAAAAAATTAGGTTTGTTATCTCGACATAACCAATTTGTTATCTCGAGATAACAAACTATATTACTACTTCCGGTACTACTTCCGTTACTACTTCCGTTACTACTTCCTGTAAGATCGCAGAAACGGAAATAGGTTATGTTGAGATAACGAATTGGTTATGTCGAGATAACAAATATAGTTTGTTATCTCGACAAAACGAATTTCCGTTTCTACGATCTTACAGGAAGTAGTAACGGAAGTAGTACCGGAAGTAGTAATATAGTTTGTTATCTCGAGATAACGAATTGGTTATGTCGAGATAACAAACCTAATTTTTTTTTTGGTATGTCCTCTACAGGGCTCCATACTGTTACGTAATTGGTGTCGGTACTTACGTTAGTAGGCGGCATACAACTTTGTAGACTTAATATCATCGAATCACCCAACTAAAACATTAATTGGCATTGCCAAAATACACTAAATTCTGCCAGTAATTACGGTTTGGTATATTCTTGAACTGTGCATGTAAGATTTCTAGACTGCAAATAGATGAAGCCTACGAATAAACGTTTCAATGTAGACCTATACATTTGCTTGTAGTAATTTTTTTTTAACTTGAACTCACTCGAAGCAACAATATTGAACTTGCGCACTATGATGCAGTGAAAAAAAACTTTTTTCGGAATACCCAAGAGTCTGAATGTTAAAAAGTTGACTTTTAGCAGCACTATCACACATGAAAATTTCATCACTCTGAGGTGATTCTTGGGGTGCTCAACGGGCCTCAAATTTTGCATTGTTTAACAGATACGCGAAATACCTAATACTTGAGAAACATATTGGACTGCTTGTGGATCCATACATCTTCAGAGTCCGTGGAAGGAGAAGAAACAGACGACAGTGCTAATATCGAAAGATATCTTTTATTCGAGGCACAGGTTTAGCGTAAACGCCAGAATACATTTCACCTCAAAAACCAACATGAAAAAGACAAAGTCCAACAACCGAGTTCGCACTCGTCATGCGTATAAAACAATACTGATTCGCACCGCTGTTAGTTACACATTATGACACCTAGTTCCAAAACTGCCTTAAAATGTAATTATACCACGGCTGTGATGTCACGCTAACTCTACGCCATGCTAAATTTCCGTAGGTTAAGTAGCATGCACTTTTAGCATGGGGATGCGTTGGCGTGACGTCACCGCCGTGCATTAAATCCCGTTAACCGTGAGCGGAAGAGTGCGTCATCGTAAAAAGTGTGGGTTATCAAGTTACCGCACACTTTTGCCGATAACTATTTGCATACTCGAGCCGGCCAATAATCGCACGCGTTGGTTAAAAATCGATCACAGCTCGATTTTAACCAATAACTATTACTTAATTTTCACACCTCGATTTTAACCAATAACTATTATTTAATTTTCATCTCATTTTTGATGCTCACAGAAAAGATGGAAGGTGACAATAATTTTTTTTAATTTCATTTCATTTTTGGCCATTTTCGATATCAAAATATGTAACCGGCTTACATGATCGGCAGCACGCAACTCACGAAGCAAACACTTCGTATAAAGTTCGACTTGCCTCAATCATGGCGGCCTGCCAGCCTTCCAATTACTGCAGACTCAGGAATTAGACAGCTGCCAGCCGCCAGATGGAGACACGGGTCCTCTGCAACCCAGTTGGAACCGGATCGAGCATGTTTGCCAGTAGCCTCAGGCAAGAGCCCATTGTCCTCCAGAGTATAAAAGAAGCCTGGAGACGAGGGCTCGAGCTAGTTAGTGTGTGGGATCTGACTGAAAGGTTGGATCCCTGACTACGAGGTGCAGCAGAAGGATAAATTCTGCTGATAGCCTAATATGTAAACGCTATGTGCATAGTCCCCTAGCTATGCAGTAAGGAGTGAATTAGGATCGAGCATTGTGCCTTGTGAATAATCGTCCACTTCCTTAGCGACTTTACAAATATACCCACATTTTTTTTAGCAACAATAAAATTCTTTGTAATCGCGCCCTGTTTGTTGAGAGTATGAAACGAGATAATGGTAAAATTAAATTTAAACCAGTCGTATAAATACTTTTTTTTGGTTCTTTTAGCTATTTCACAAATGTTAAACAATGCTAAACTTGAAGCCCGTTGCGGCACCTCAAGACGTCAGTGACGAAAGTGATGCTAAAGGCAACTATTCCACACCCAGGCTATTAGAATTCCTAAAAACGTATTTTTCACTGTACCTTATTACACACCGCTACAGGCCTGACCACAAGAACGTATTTCATAACACAGCCGCTGTAAAACTTCTATTTAATTTTCTCACTAACAGAGAGAGCCACCACTGCAATCTGTACTCACAGTTCGCTGTGCTGCTGCTGGCAGGGCATTTTTAAAGGGACATCCGGCCTGCCTTATAACATTCCGCGTGCCAAATTGCAGCTACGCGTACATCGTCATCTGAGCAATTACAGCGTCAAGGTCGGCTGGGGTGGTAGCTGCGTTCCTCGCATAGCTGCTGTCTCGATTGGCTTTGGGAATAGTACACGAGACACACTCAAGTCAACGATTGTGTCGCCGCAAACTAGAATGATTCTCGTATTTTAAAATCACAATTTATAATTTTCTAGGATAATGTCCTATAATTTTGCTTCGGCGATCTATTGGAATAATTAATTTTAATTTTTAACCGCGTTAGTCTGTTAGATTTTAGATCTCATGGTAATTATTAGAAAATTAATAGATGTACACACAGAGATGAAACGTCATGATTATTGTACGCGCACAATGCATCATATAGTTACGGGTAGTTCTTAAATATAGTTAACAATATTCAACAGAAAATCTCCTAGTCGCCACATTTTAAAACGGTTGTTTGGCAAGGGAAAGACTAATGGTAAATAAATAGACCTTTCGGGCCGTACTTGATGTGATGGATCGAGAAAAATGGCGCTGGGAGGTATGTCTCTTTAAGGAGTATGAAGTGGTGCTCCAAATAGTAAAAAATGGGCATGATTCTGCGGCCATAGGGCGGTTAGAGAGGGGGGGGGGAGTTAAGGGGGTCGGAATACATTTTTGCACTCAAGTTCTCAGAAATTTAAACTTAAAATTAGTTTCATTCACTTTAGGAGAATTTGATTGGACTGAGTATACTCCGTAGTGATGCCATGGAAATGAAAATGACTGAACACACGCAGTAGCGTGAACAGACCTCCGGGAGGACAGGGGCAACTTTTAGTAAAATCAGTAAGTCAGTAAATCCCTTTAAATCAATGAATCAGAGGCAAATCATAACACTCATAAATCAAGAAACGCGACAGCGTGATAGTGTAAATCTGTAAATCGTTTAAATCAGGAAATCATTGTAAATCAGTAAATCAAAAGTAAATATGTAAATCAAGTGTAAATCATTAAATCAGGTGAAAATCTGTAAATCAATCGTAAATCCATATATCACCTTAAATCAGGAAATCGATATAATTCAGTAAATCACTCGTAAATCGGAGGTAAATCAGTAAATAAAAGGTAAATCAAGCACACTAATCAAGGCTTTGTCGGACCCTTCGCACTACACACGCATACAAAAATCCAAAATGACCGCCACCACAACAACTTATTATTCTTGATGTATTTCATCTAAGGGCAATAAATACAACTCATCTTTTGGAATTCAGTGTGATCTGAAATTACTCATTAGATTTGTAGTCTTTGTAAAAAAGACAAAAAAAAAAAGGAATTTTCAAGTGGCGCGCAGCGAACTGCAAGCGGCAGATTGCATTGGTGGCTCCCTCTGTTGGTGAGAAGTAGAAGTTTTTATGCCCCTGGAAATACTGTGGTGTGGCTTTGCTGCAGAACACGAGGTACATTCGTCTGCATTGTGTTCTAGCGTGAAAATGTTAATTCCGTAATAGCTGAAGGCCTCCATATTGCAAAATGGCTACCATGATAGGACGTTTGAATAGTTGTTTTTTGTTTTTTTTTTTTCCTATTATCTGCTAAGGCCAACTCTTACGACAAAAGCTTATTAGTACGGAGGATATACCTAAAATTGTGCATTTTTATCATAAAAGCATGAAATTTGGCAGGAATGTTGTTTGCATCAAATTAAGAATTTTAAGTGTTGTAGGCATTCTCCTAAATTGCTATGAGCCGCCGTATTGGAAAATGGCGGCCCAATAGTCTAAAATTGTGCATTTTTATCATAAAAGCGTGAAACCTGGCAGGACTGTTGTTTACTTAGAATTATTAAGAATTTAAGTGTT
Source organism: Lithobius niger (assembly GCA_023313725.1). NCBI lineage: Eukaryota > Metazoa > Arthropoda > Chilopoda > Lithobiomorpha > Lithobiidae > Lithobius > Lithobius niger. The sequence goes on from JAHWFP010194277.1 coordinate 14,702, forward strand.
GTAGACATTCTCCTCAATCGCTATATTCTCGCTCAATCGCGGCCAAATAGTCTAAAATTGTGCATTTTCATCGTAAAAGTATGAAACTTGACAGGAATGTTGTTTACATAAAATTAAGAATTTTAAACGTTATAGGCATTCTCCTGCATTACTATGAGCTGCCATATTAGAAATGGGCAGCCAAAATGGCAGTCAAATTAAGTTTTTTCTCATAACTCCTGAACAAATCAACCGATTTAACTTTTCATTTTTTCTTCCTGTTATTCGTAATTGATTTTTTTTACCAAAAAACTGAAATAACTTTTCATACGAGCAACCATTTTATCTGAAAATCTTAGTTATAACTACTGTTAACATGGAATTCAGTGAGCTATATGGTCTGAATATTTTTTATTATACGATTTGCTTACTTATGGTTAATAGGCACCTGAATTTGTGATTTTACTTTGAAGTAATTAGTACAAAGATGAAACCAAGGCATTGCTCTTGAAAGCAATTGTAAATAACGTATCAAAATTATACTAAAATATGATAAATGGAAACACGTTATTTGCCCGAATACAAAATTTTCAAGGTTATTTATTGAAACACTGAATTCCCTTTCACAGTTAGCAAAATTGCACTCTTCCTTTATTGTTCTTCTTGAAATATCCTTTCCAATGATACCAAACATAACCAGAAGCAACTACCGGAAGTGATACTAATGTATTAGTGAAAAGACGCCATTTACTTTTCAAAATGGCATTTGAATACGACACTTTGAATTCCCTTTCACAGTTAGCGAAATTACATCCCCTGCCTTTACTGTTCCTCTTGAAATGTCCTTTCCTATGATATACTAAACACATCCCGAAGTAAGTACTGGAAGTGGGATGAATGAATTATTATTAATGCATAGTATGTGCCGTAATGTAAATAATAGGTTTTTTATAGTGCTCAAAATTGAAGGAATTGTTCACTTTTTGTGAAAAGCGTTAAGTTTGGTATGGATGCACATGAAGGGTAACTGGAAAAAATCTATATGATAGCAAGTTCAAACCCCCCCCCCTTCCCCCGGAGGGGGTGGGGGAGGGGGTGACTTACTCTCCCCAAAACGGTTCTCTGGCTGTAACTCCTTAACCGTCAACAAATCAAAAGCATAAAGTGAAGCAAAGACCTTCAGCACACACTTCTGGACAGGAAAGGGATTATATATCTTTTACGCAAGAGCAACCCTTGAACCACACAATCGTATTTAAAGTATTATCACCTTTAATTCACACGGACGCTCCTTTTTTCAATTGGTTGTTATGTGATTTTCGTGTTCCAAGTGCTCTTACGAGCCCTTTAATAGATCGAAATGGACGTGCTTCGGCTTTTCTGAAGGGGTGGAATCTATTCTTTTCATCAATCCTAACCAATTTTTTTTTTTACCTTAGGTAGCTATACCCACTGAAATGCGAAGAGGTAATGGCGTAGCGGCGAAAGCGTATGGTGATTTTAGAATTCAAAGGGCTCTTGCGAGCCTTCTAATATAGCCCGAAATGGACATGCTTTGGTTTTTCTGAAAGGTGGCTATTTATTCTTTCCACCAATCCTAACTGAAATTATTTAACTTAGATAGAGACCGTTCTACAACCATTAAAGGTGAGAATTATTAGAATTATCTGAAAGGTGAGGATGTATTCTTTCCATTACTCCTAACGAAATTATTTAACTTAGGTAGGAATTGTCCTACACTCTTTTAAGGCGAAGAGGTAATGGTGCAGTGGCGAGCGAATGGTGATTTTCGAATCCAAAGTGCTCTTGCCAGCCTTCTAATAGCCCGAATTATACATTACATGCTTAGGATTTTCTGAAAGGTGGCGATCTATTCTTTCCATCAATCCTAGCCGAAAATTGTTTCGCTTAGATAGGGACCGTCCTACACCCGTTTAAATTTGTAGCTGTAACTGGTGTAGCGGCTAGTTTCAATTTCAAAGTGCCATTGTAATGCTCATATTTGCATTCTTATCTAAGCTAAACAATTTCGGTTAGGATTGAAGGAAAGAAAAGATCCATACCTTTCAGAAAATCCTAAGCATATCCATTTCTGGCTGTTAGCGGGCTTGCAAGAGCACTTTGAATTCGAAAATCATCATATGCTTTCGCCGCTTATGCCATTGCATCTTCACCTTTAGATAGGTGTAGGACGGTAGCTATCTAAGTTTAATAATTTCGGCTAGGATTGATGGAAAGAATAGATCGCCACGTTTCAGAAAATCTGAAACATGTCCATTTCCGGCTGTTTTTCAGAGTTATGGAAAACAAGTAATTTGGGCGCCATTTTCCAATATGGCGGCTCATAGCGATTGAGAAAAATGTCTACAATACTTAAATTCTTAATAATTCTAAGCAAACAACATTCCTGCCAAGTTTCACGCTGTAATGATAAAAATGCACAATTTTAGGCTGTTGGGCCGCCATTTTCCAATATCGCGGCTCGTGGCAATTTAGCAGAATGCCTACAACACTTAAAATTCTTAATTTGATGTAAATAACATTCCTGCCAAGTTTCATGCTTTTACAATGAAAATGCACAATTTTAGACTATTTGGCCGCCATTTTCTAATATGGCGGCTCATAGCAATTCAGGGGAATGCCTACAACGCTTAAAAGTCTTAATTTGATGTAAACAACAATCCTGCCAAGTTTCGTGCTTTTATGATAAAATGCACAATTTCGTCTAATTTGGGGATATATCCTCCGGACTATATAGGAGCAAAGTTGGAACACAATAATTCTATGTAAATTTTGTTTCTGAAGTTTTTTTTGGCTGGAGTTGTGATTTAGACGATATTGAACTTGTGTAGGGGGTTGGGGAGGGGGGAAGCACCGTGATTTCGGCGGCAAATGCTTACAGGCAGTTGGCAACACTGATTCAAGAGAAAATCGAAACTCCGTCGTTCACATAAGGTAGAATCAGTTGCTGTCAGCCTTTCATCGCCCTAGTTGGTTGCTGCTTTCAGTTCTACCTGAAGTGTAGCAGAAGTAACTGTTTTAGTGTTTGTTTCAGTCATTCTAATTATTGATTCTAATTATCACGCAATTTGTTTGAAATGTCGATACTAGTCGACACCCAGTCGAAATCCTTTTAGAAGTATAGTCATGGTATAGTTAATTATTTATTTATTTTTAAGCTCATAGTGTCAAACAATCTGTCTGTTTGAAATCGGTCCCGTGTGACGTTTGAACGTTGCGGTGTTAATCCGTGTTATTATTTGTGCATTTCATATTTTTTTTTAAAGTTGTTGTTGTTGTTGTATGTTTTTAGGAAGCACAAACCCAAACAGGGTTATCTACCCTTCTTAAGAGATCAATCTTGAAAACTGTGCGTTTCGGCTGGCCGCACACCAAAATCGACAAAACGTCTCACGACAGGACAGTTTGTCGAAACCTGTCTCAGCATGCTGCAGACATCTCCAAAACCGAAGGAATGAGTTGAGCGCCACACACCGGATGCGACGTTGTCGCGAGACGTCTTTAGGCGTCTCGCGACAACAAAGCGAAGCTCCTTCTAGTTTCGTGTGATGGGGGTCTCTCCACCAGATGCGGCGTCTCGCAACGTTTTGTCGATTTTGGTGTGCGGGCACCCTTATAACTCGATTTCCGGCCTCTCGGTTGTTTAGGATGACATTAACAACTTAAATTGTTTGAAACAAAAGATTAGGGAAAACTCATAGAAGACGGATTTTTAATAAAATGATGGTCAACAAAATAGTGAACGATTTGGAATCAAGAGCCATCATCAATCATGTTGGACCACCAAAGACAAAAAGACAAAAGATTCAATTAAAAAGCCCGTTTAATTTACATTTTATCCGTAGTGGCCGACAGTCACTTTTAATAACATCAGTTTTCACTACGAAACTGCATCGTCATCCTTTTAAATGTGGATGTAAACAAGGGACGATTTTTTTTTAACATCGCAGTGGATATTCTGCTTGAGACTAAACTTTGACGTTCGTTTATTACTTTAAAAGAATGAGCACCGTTTGAGTGGATGCAGGGCTGCTGAAAGCATCGTTTTCATTTCTGCCGCTTTCGTTTTACCGCAGTTTGACTCCTAAAATAGCTTGGTGTCGTATCCGCACCGCAGCGCTTCAGAATCAGATTCTTCAATTTGATTACGCGTGTTCTTTGACACGGGACCAAAGTTTTGAACGAAAAGTAACGGATATGGTCTACTTTTTTTTTCTTTAGGTGCAGCTGAAACAGTCGTCTGTTTTAAAATTTGACTATAATGTGTATACTTCAGCATTTCAAAATTTATAATTTTTTTTAATAACGTTCAGTTATAATTGTTGTTAAAAAGAGAAAAAAAAAGCAAGCAATGCACACCGAGCAGGCGGGGGGGGGGGGCCCCCGCCCCCCCGCCCCCCCCCCCCCCCAAAAAAAAAAAATCGAATCGCCTTGCCAACGTGAGCCCCACTTAGGGGGAAGCACGTTTTGAACCTTATGGAACCTTTGAACCTCGATACGAATCAAGTAAACAGGATGGAAAGTCAATCGGCTCAGAAGGGTTAAATAAATACAGCTGCAAACCTATTTACGTTGCCTTTTGGACTTAATATCAGAATGCCTGAGCAGGGAATAGGTTTTCATCGGTATTTATATAAGAAGAAACGAAGTAATAAGGTTTTAGATCTTTTTGCTTGAGAAAAGATGGTTATGGCCTTGGACTCTGCTGAAATGAAGCTCCGTAAACGTATAAGACTTGTATGGGCATGTCGACTATCAGAGAGTGAAGGAAAGTCTGATGACAGTCAAGCAATCGGGCTTTCGTAAATGTTACCTTGAGATGCTTGTCTTCAAGGTTGAATATGTGAAACATATTGATGCACTCAAGTGTGTAGTTCAATCCTAACCTAACACGTGAAAAAATCTATTTCCTTCGAAGGGTACAAATGTGTTGTTTGGCCTCTTTTCCTAACTTTACAGTTGCATTTATTAGTGGCACTGCATTTTTTGGCGCAATGCAGTTGATGTGTTTATACACTTTTAACCTCCAGTTACAATTGGTTACAAATTTATGTGTCCAACAGAAATTCAGTAATTCATTGTGAGCTAAATGAGTTTTAATGGTGTTTGTGAGAACTATTTTTCAGGGTTACACTACTTTTTTTTTACATTTCTTTCTCGCGTGATAATCCAACGTAGCTGGCTGGTTGGTGCGTTAACCAGGCCGATTCTACGTCGATTACACCACCTATGGAAAGCAACTCTCGGCAAGAGTCGTATCACGAGGCCTCAAATATGAGCGGCAAATGGGAAGAAAAGCGTGCTTGTTACTACGGTGGCTCATTGGGACAAACAATAACTTTTTTCTACATTCATGAAACCGAAACTTCGGCGTTCCAACACCGGATAAAACACATACAACCTAGGACGATATACGGTAAACTGCGCCCGCACCAGTGGCCCATCTTGTTCCGGTTTCATAAAAGTTTTGTGTGTGTGTGAAAAGAAGTTGTTGTCTACCCCAATAAGCCACCCTACGTTGCGATTACGCAGCTTAAAGGGACACAAATCCTTCCGGTATGCCGTTGAGAATAGCGTCTGCAACATTTACACAGGTTTCGTCTCGCACGAAAGAAAAAAAAACAAGAAAATGAAAGTGTTGGCAACATTTACATAGGTTTCAACTCATGTCGCAAAACTGAGTCGTACAGGAAAGCCAACATGGATGCACGTACCTTTAAAAATGGCCGGCAAACAACAACAAGGAGAGCGAGACAGCGAATTTTGTGAAGGTGCATTGTTTTAGCTAACACTTACCATACATGGTTTTCAAAAGTACAACGAATTGTTTCGGCAGTTTGCGACAGCGGAATGTTTATCTGCTGGCATCTTTGAACTCCAATGTGGGCCGGCTTAGGGTAGCCGCACACTAAAGTTGACAAAACGTCGTTGCAAGACGAAGCGTCGCGAAACGTCGCATCTGGTGGAGAGACCCCGTCACACGAAACTAGAAGGAGCTTCGCTTTGTTGTCGTGAGACGCCTAAAGACGTTTCGCGACAACGTCGAATCCGGTGTGTGGCACTCAGCTCATTCCTATGGTTTTGGAGACGTCTGCAGGCAGCATGTTGAGACAGGATTCGACAAAATGTCTGTCGTGCGACGTTTTGTGGACTTTGGTGTGCGGCCACCCTAAAGCCCTCTCCACACAGTAGCAAATTCCGTGCGGAGCGACGCGTTACTACGTGCCTACGAGGTCAAAATTGCTGCAATCGTAGGTAAGTATTGCGTTTTATGAATCCATTTTGACGTCTTTGGTACACTATCCTGTGTCGCCGTGCAGCCGCGAGCAGCCAGTCTGGTAGGGCTTAAGCCCTCTCCACACAGAAGAAAATTTCGTGCGAAGCGATGCGTAACTGCGTGCCTGCAAGGTCAAAATTCCTATCATCGTATGGTTGGTATTGCGTTTAAGGACTAATATTGAAGTCTTTTTTTTTTCATTAAGCCCTAACCAAACTGGCTGCTCGCGGCTGCACGCCGATGTAGTATGGTGTAAAAAAGACTTCAATATTCGTCCTTAACGCAACACCAACCAAACGATTGCTGCAATGTTGACCTTGTAGGCACGTAGTTACGCATAGCTCCGCACGAAATTTTCTTCTGTCTGGAGAGGCCTTTAACCAGACTGGCTGCTCGCAGCTGCACGGCGTTGCAAGATGGTTTACCAAAGAAGTCAAAATGCGTCCTTATACGCTACGCTAACCGTGCAACTGCTGCAATTTTGATCTTGTACGCACGTAGTGACGCATCACTTCGTGCGAAATTTTCTTCTGCCTGGAGAGGGCTTTAAGGCTACAATTTCAGCGCCTTGTTGTCTGTGCTTCTGAGATCCTTGCGACCATTGCGACTGAGAGTTACTGCCCCCTGGTGTCACGTAGCGTCACACCCCTTGACACAGACATATAGTCGGTTGGGTCATCGCGTGGGACTGCAGGTGCTTCTGACGTACGTGTAAAACTGAGAAGTGGCAGTTTTGGTAGCTCGCTAAATGTGCTAAATTGCAATTGTTTAGCACATTAACAGTTGGCGTAACGGTTATAATTATTACGAACCCTGATCGTAAATAATGCAGTCCTTCCGCTCAAGGTTGCCGTCGATATGAAAGGTTTAGGAAATGCTGAATAAACACCTTCACAATCCAAGTATGATAAATGATGAATAATAACTTTAAAATATTTTTAAGTAATAATTCCTACTTCAAAATAGCCATCCATGATTACTAACATAAGTTTGGGTTCTACAGTGCTAACTTTCATATCGCTAAAGGAGTCATTTTCCCGAAAGTGGAACATTTACAACTATTAGAATTAGATTTTGTAAACATGGAAAAAAAAAATATTTTTTTTTTAGCTAAAGTAGTATTAAGAATGTGTATTAAAAGTTCTAAAACTTAACATGGGATTGTCCCATCCATTAACATGGGGCACATCCTCCGTCACAACTTTTGTGACGGATCTGTCTGTGACTGAGCTGATGAAACATGCTTTCACAGACATTGCAAATTAGGCCTAACGAGTGGTTACTATTTTTGCCCCGGACGTGAAATGTAGATCGAATATCTGTGTACAAGTAAGAGCACAAAACATTGTGGAACACCACTAAGCACTTGTGACTGAGCTGACAATAGATTTCCTACCTTTCTTTTCAGAATTTCACCCCTCGGTACCCGACAGACCAAAAAAAAAAAAAAAAAACCCGCTGCTGTGTGATGCTTATGCAGAGAAGTGTGAGAGACGTCTGGTGGCAAAATTTCGAAACTTAGGATCGTTTTTCCTAACTTTTTCTATGCGACGGAGCTGATAATACGAACTTTAGTTTTCGTCTAATTAAAAATTTGTAAAAAATTCAATTTGACTGCATTCCAACATTATCTTGCCAATTAAGGAACTTTAAAGCATAAAGAAATTAAAAAATTTACCCCACTTTGTTTTTATTTTATTTTTTGTCTAAAATCTATAAAAGGTGTGGCAGCATAAGCGTGTTACATTTTTCGTTCTAACTGTTACAATGCTGCATAAAAAGTCCAATTTTTTTAAAAATCAAAACTATAGCGGAATTATTATAAAAAGTATAGAATTGAACCGAAGAGCTTTCACACTATTTGTCACAAGTAATAGAAAAAATAAATATCGCAAATTTAATGAAGTAAACACGTGTTACCCGAAAAGGACCAAGGTCCTTTCAAAACAGACCTATCCGCGTCTGTCTTCCCACGCGGTCGGGGTTTCTACTTAAGATTTCACTATTTTCCAAGAAAAGTTCCTAGATTTCCCGAAAAAGTTCCGGGAAATGACTTACGGCTTCCCTCAACAATTATTAATTTTCTTTCTTTTCTTTTATCTGGGAAAAAAAATCCACAAGCTCGGGTCACACTTTTTTTTTTAATTAATCAGTTGTTCACCAGAAGGCAAAATCTACTGACTAATGATATAGTTATTTCCATAATTTCATTCATATTCAAAAACCAATTCACCCCACCCCATAAGCCCTGCGCGAATTCTTGATCTGTTGGATTTTATTTTGATATTTCTTTTTGGTGGCTTCTATGTTCTTAACTTTTCTTATTTCTACGTGAATAATAAGAAGAAGAATAATAAAAAATAAAAAAATAAACTTGGGGAAAAAAAATAACAAAGAAAAAAGAAACAAAAATCCTGTCAAATTGCTCAACAAGTTCAACTTAATGTATTCACTGTTTCGATCGTAGCCTTGCAGGTGATAGGTAAAAATGAAAGACGCATTCAAAAAGAGATTAGGCCACCGTCGAACATTGGTAGCAAACGCATTCAAATTCAGGGAGAAAGCGATACAATATCGTAAGGAACAGAGATTTCGCCGTGGATTCGATCGAGAAGGGGAAAGCGAGATGAGATTTTGTAATGTAACGAGTGTGCCCAGAACGGGAAGCAATAGAGCACCGACAATAACGCCATATTGGTTTCGAGGCTA
>JAHWFP010194278.1:0-15202 GCA_023313725.1 Lithobius niger
GGTTTGTGCGAGTCCTTGAAAACCTAGAAATGTTATTGACAATAAAAATAAAATACCATTCCTGAAATCTTGAATCTAAAATTTTCAATATTAGTGTATCTATCATCAATAGGATGAAGGAAAAGGAGTCAACTTGACTTGAAGAATGCTGAAAAATTGAGCCCCGAAAGTAGGCGAGTGTGTAGTGTGTAGCCTGTATTGTACACTATATCATTCTTTTTGAAAGTTGGGCTATGGTTTTAATTTCATTTGCGTGTCCTTCGGTTGAACTCAGCCGTAAGGTTTCACGTGGACTAAACGGTACAGCAACACTGCTGTATATGTAACCTTCCAGAAAAATTTATTTGTGTTTCTTTGCTGTTTTAGCTTTGGATCAGTTAAACCTTACTTAAACATCAAACGGGTTCGTGATACTTTGACGTACCAAGTTGCCCTTCTGTACTCTAACGTATCTTAATAAGTGTTCAACTATTCACCATAGATGTGTCCAAAGGCAGACAGGTCAGCTGGCGGTAACCATGCAATTATTGGGCTCTTCTCCACGGTTGGAAGGAGTCGGTTGCAAAGTGTGCTAACTACAGGGCTTGCAATCGTGGTAGCCACTGTCAGCAAGCAGCGGGCACCGGAAGTGTAATTTCGTCAGTGGCAGAAATCTCGTAGGTCACGGGAGGGTCGAGACACACTATACTCTCTTCATCTTCCGTCGCTCTCGTTGGAATGATATTGCGGCCTCGTGCGTGGTCGCTTGTGGAGTGAACCCTGAGGGCTAGGATCTCTACTTCGACCACTCCGCTTATTAGCTGCAGGTTAACTTGGGCCTAAAATTGGAACGTTCTCCCTTGTGATTTTTACAGCTAGGCCAGCCATGGTGGCAGTGCTCAGCTTAGCTACCTCAAGAAGCTGATAGGGTTGATGATTGGAAAGGAGACCTCTGCCAAAGTACCCCTTCACCCTGACTTCAGCAGCAGTGGGACCTGCTTTGGCACATTCTGGACAATATTAATCCCCACCGTTATCCCTGGGAATGTATCTTTGAACTAAACTTCTGTCTGTTTCTGAGTCTTCCAGTAAGGTTCAAAATTGTAATGGTTCACCTTTACTAGTATTAGGTTGCTTGCAAAGTGATTGCCATCCTCGGGATTTTCTACCTCAACTTTTCTCAGTTTAAAAGTGAAAAATCCTCGGTCTTTATGAACACTCCTAGGAATCCAAATTTGCATTCTTGTGATCTGAATAATATTTATTGAGCGTATCATCTTTTCAAACAAGACGGCAAAGTTTGGTGTTTACTTTGCATGTCAGAGCTATTGGTGTACCTACTTTTTTTTTCCTGGTAAAAGTATTTCAGGTACCAAGTATGTTGTCGATCAGTCTTGCAATAATTCCCAAAGGCCTAAGGGCCTTAGCAGTGGTTAAGGCTTGCTACAAAACCCTTTAAACCCTTTGCAATACTTTTGGTAAAGGATTTTACAAGTTATATCAGAACAGCATTGGCTACAATAATGAATAGGAGAAATAAATGCGCAAAAGTCGCTGTGTATTTACTTCTCCTTTGTTGAGCATTATGAGTATATATTGATTTGTGTTCCCTCTCCATTGTCTATGACTGAGCACATTCCGTCGAGTGGAGTCCTGGTCACGGTTCTGACCGTGATAACGGGGTTCAGTGATTTATCTTTATGCCAGTGGCAAGAGGCCATATCAGCCTCTCCATTGTTATTACTGAGGACCTTCGGCTGAATGGAGTCCTAGTAATATCACTTGAATGAAGCGTAAATGCATAAAGGTGCTGACTGCACTACGTTATTTCTAGTGTATCATTTTTGCTAATGCCTTATTTCAAATTTACCTTTAAAATATAAAGTATCTTCTTACTTGGCTAATTAGAAAACTAAGTGCAGAAAAATTTCTGATTTGGCACTAGCTCCTTTAACCCTGTGCGAGATGCAACATTGCACTTGTATTGTGTCCAAGATTTGTTGGTGCAACCTGCCTGTACGACCTTTTAGTGCACCTTTCGTGTCAGAGCTAATTGTGTCTAAGGGCGAGCTGTTAGAGCACCTTTCCCATAAGCTCTGTTAGTGCACCTTGTATCTAGGAGGTATTTCTTCACCCTGCATATAGGAGGAATATGCGTTTTGTATTTTTGTACGTGTTTCACCCAAGTGCTGATTGTGTCCCTTGCGTCTAAGCTGTTGGTGCGCCTTGCATCTGAGCACTCTTGGTTCAGCTTTCACTGCTGTTGTTAGAGTGATGTTTATTGTTCTTCCTTCGCTGCCCTGAAACGACGAATATTGATATCTTTTCCTGCTGTGAGCTAAAATGAGCGCCTTAGGTTTATGGTTGTGAAATTGTTGTTGAGATCTTAATGAAAAAAGCGTTCTTATGACGTTTGTCTTCCTGGAGTGTTATGATGCCATGAAATAACACTCAGATCTTTGTATCAGGTGTTGTGCTATCACGCTGCGAGAAATGGCCGAAAAAAAGACTTGCATTTTTTTTATGAAGGCAATAACACTTCATACTCGTTTCTTTGTTCTTGAAACAAAGCCTCGAGTGGAAACATGGTCATGGACTGGGTGGAAAATGCACAGTTTCATAAAACTTTGAATGTGTTTATGTATTTGTTTTAAAGTATAAGATGGTTTTGCTCGCACCCTTTAGCGGTAAACACTGTAAAACTCAAATACGGGTTTTCGTGAAACCTTTTCTTACCTGAAGGGTTTACAAAACAAAAATGGTCCAAAAAACAAGGTTGGTTTGAATTGATGAATATCATCAACGATTGGTGAATAAACAGGATGGAAAGACAAATCGGATAAAGGATAAATAAATACATACAGGCGCTAACCTAAGGACATATCCTGTCACTATTTTCGGGCATCCTGCGCAAAATGACATTTAAAACATTTATACAGATTAGTGTGAATGTAGCAAAACCGTTTCTCACGAGGGGAAAAATAGAAAAATTAACGCCTTTGCAACTTTTACGCACGTTTAAACTAATGTTGCAAAACTGAACTATACAGGAAAACCAACCTGGAGGCATGTACTTCCTTTAAATGTTAAACTGCCTGAATGGGAATGGAACCCTTGACCTTTGAGACCAAAGGCTGAAGTCCACTGATAAGTCTTAGCGGTGTAAGTATGGCTGGCTTAGCGGTGGACTTCGGCCCTTGGTGGACTTCACCAACTATAAAAAACACGCACACACACACACACACACACACACACACACACACACACACACACATGTAGGAATAAGGACGCATGGCACTGTCCAGTAATGTCAACGTACGACTGCGGTCTCCGTTAGCGCACTTGAGGAAGTAATCAAGATATTATTGGAAGCTGACTTGGGGGAAATAAACTAAGTTTCATACTTTCACGGACTTAGATGGCGAAAATAGTCGTAACCAGTCGTGGTTCAGATTTTGGTGGTATTTAATAGGGGCTCACCTGACTTCGATGGGGATAGGTGGTGATAGGCTTGTGTGAAGTTTTAACGTTAGGCTTTGGTTTTAGTAGGCGTTAAAGTGGCCAAAATTAGTAGAAATTGGACTGCTGATTACATTTCATAACTCATTGGAAAACATTGGGTCGAGTTGATATCCGGGGAAAAAGGGATTAAGGCTTAAAGGAATTCAAATTAATGTGATCAAAATAGTCGTAAGGAAGGTGGATGTCTTGATCGTGGATTGGGTGTAAGGGAATGATTATTGGCTATTTGGAGTAAGCCGGAATTCAAAAAGCCTCGAGCTGTTACAATGGCGTCACATTTCAAATCCGATGCCTGGAATTCGACAATATTATTGAAAGTAATATGCACTTAACCACTATAAGCTGAACGGTGAGGTTCTTGGCTTAATTGTTGTGGAGTCCATTGTAGGGAGAAGGTGTGGAGTGACGTCGCAATGATTGTTGGAATCTTGATGCGGAATTAGTCCGAAAATGGGCATTCTTCAGTGACGTCACCACGCTAGTACCTACTTTTAACGAGCGACTGCCAAAGGGTGCCATCTTCAATGAACCCATGTTATATTACTAAGTGTCGTCATGGATAGAAACTATTTAGCAACATTAAAACATAGTGATCACGAAAAAATACTCATATAATCGCTTAAAAAGTGGTAGGTTAGCTTAAAGTATTAAATTAATTTTAATTTTAATAGACGAGAACTGGCCGATGAAGTTTTCCTTTTTTTCAAATCCAGTAGATTCATTTTTAAAATGAGTAGCAGTTACAAGACGAGTGGAGAATTGTAGCGAGCGAGCCACTCAGTTTAATCTTCTTCCTTGGATCACATTTTTTGTAACGAACTGAGTACGGTTTGAATCGAACACAGAATAAGTTCTTCAACTTCAAATGTTGCCAATGGACGAGTATTTCGTAAATTTCCGAAGGTATCGTCGCTATTACCATGGCTAAATGATGCTAACAATGCCACCATTTTTTGAAGCGAAGCGAAGCGAGGCCGAAGGCCGAGCGGAGCTCTATTTATGAATCCACTACAATGCAACTATTATATCCGCATCACGAAATAACCACGGCATGGTTTTCAGAGTGAAACTAATGATTTGTTTGTGCCTTCTCTCCTCCCTTCTCGCCACCATCACCACGAACACTAAAGAAGACTGATAAAGGTTTTTAACCTAACAACCGTCTTTTGCGTCTTTTGGCACGGGAAAGAACGGAAAACTAAAACGAAAAAGAAAGAAATGTGGATTTTATGCTTTTCTCAGCCTATTTTGAAGATGGTGCGTCCTCCTGGCCACGGACCTGAGCTCTTAAGTGCAATTCTCTAAGTGCCCACTCCACAGAAGGTAATAAAGCCAACATATTTTACTTGATTAAGCACCAGCTCACGAATAAGCATGGACGTTTAGCTCTTGGGAAAGTAAAGAGCGTTGAACGTGGAACAAGTACCCAGATGTTCTTTATGATAGATTCAACCTCTCGTCTACTGGGTATGAATTATATTCTCCCTCGTGTCAATCATCAAGCAACAGCAAAAAGAACAATTTAAAAAAATCATGATAAACATAACGAAAGGAACAAGTGTTGTTATACTTTCAGTCACTGTAGTTGTTTTGCTTTATGTGCGTACTGGCATTCCTCCTGTAATACTGTAATTCGTCTCCTGTAATACTCCCCCCTATTTTTCCAGCCTCTGCCTACCCTGTCCCCTCCCTCCCCGTCCCTCTGCTACCCTTTCCCCATTGCTACTGGTAGTCGAATTGGGATGAGTAGTAAAATTAAATACGAGTCCTTCCCCTTTCCTCCCCTCCTTCCCCTCTCTCCCCTCCCTGTCCACTTTCCTCCACCCTTTCTTACATCTACCCGCTTTACCCGCGAGCCGAACGTCTGGTTGTTGGTGACAACTAGTGGCCGACTTTCCAAGCTCGACTCTGTAACAGTACTTTTTTTCGGCTCTTACTTTTTGGCTTACAACAATACACAACAATGACATGCTCGACTCAATCAATTGTTTACTCCACTTTTAGCTTCAGCTCCACCTTTAGCTACGAAACGTTGCCTTATAGTGCAAAATTTAAGCTTAGAATAACGGATACACTTTTAATTGATCGCCTTTCAAATAGGCATGGGTCAGTTTTGGGTTTTCAAGTTTCGGTTGGTTTTGGTTTTTTAGAAACCTTAAAAATGTTTCCTACCTGTAGGGTTAAGCTTATCAAGTTAGCAAACGAAAAACAGTCAGGCCTCTGTTAAATGCCATCTTCTTTCATTATTGTATGGCATTTCAAGTTATAAAGGCTCACTAAAACTAACTTCAATAGCCTCAGCTACTTGTGTGTATATGTTTTTTTTTTGTGTATGTATTTTTTTAATGTACGAAATATCCAACCGTTTTGAGGAACTACAGAATTTCGTTGTCAATATTATTATAATATTATTATTGTTACTGGGTTTCGTAACAAAAAAGTTGCATCTGTCTGTGCACCATGCAAGAATACGGGCGGGAGTACATATTACAGCTAAGTGATGTTGGTGCACCTTCTGTGTAAACACAGTTGCCGACATTTCTTTTACTAAAGACAAGTTTCGGTGTGCATTTTCCAAAGGCAAGAGTATTTAATTTTGAATTGTTTATATTTTCGTTCTAACACCAAACTGACATTGTGGTACAGCACTTACAGGCTTTTCTAGAGCACCTCACAAGTAAAAGCATATTCGCCAAATAGGAAGCCTTCAGTGTTGACATTAGCATTTGCTGTCTCTAGCAGTTATCACTGCAGCAACACAAAAAAAGTACTAAAGTGAACGATCTGCATATTGTGTGGCATGCAGCCCGCAGCATGTACTCACTTCCAAGCTTTGTCAGCAGTTTTACAAGCAGCTCTCCTACAGGTCCGCACAAACAACAATCCACTTTAGAAAATGGTCTTACCTCGAAAACGCTGGAGGTTATATGAAGATGGAAGACGGAAGGAAAATATTTATGAGAAAGAGGATTTTTACAGGCTAAAACAGAGCGTACAGTTTTAAACGGTTCTATTGCCGTGTTGACAAGTCCGTTGACTGGAGCGCCGTTATGTCGTTTGGCTCCCGTGATTCCTCCTGTTTACAACGTGGGCGGCCAGAGGGCGCAACCGTCTACGGTTTAAGCAGCCATTCAGATGCTTGGCGACGACCCACCACTTCTGTTGCATCCGTCCGTGATGGGGGTCTTATCAACAAGAGGAGGATGGGGGGGTTTGGCGGGGGACCGTAAACCCCGTTTCATGGCCGGTTTTACTCCCATGCCTTCCCTTTTCTCTTTAATTAAAATCAATCGTCCTTGCTCGTTAGGAAACACCCCAGGTTCGCGCGTGGTTGTCTTGTGACGGGTGCATTCCGTTTTGCGGGCCCCGTGGCGACCCCAGGTGGGGTGTCCTTTGCGTGCCTTCTCCCTTATCAGAGCATTTCGTGCTTATCTTCTCTTTATATATAACTTGCGGTCTCTGTCGTAAGTTATCTTTGTGGTAGCGGAGATGAGGTGCTGTGGGAAAGAAGGTGAAGCCAAGCGGAAAAGATAGTGACCATCCATTACCTTATGTCGGAAAGGGCCGGTTATATATAGTTTTGAAGTCGTCTAAAAAAAGTAAAAAGGTGGAACTGGCCTATCTGTAAGTATGGAAATTTCCCGAAAACCAGTTGTGTACGTTGCTTGGACCGGTAAAGTTAATATTTTTGAAAATGTTGGAGTACATGAGAGATATACGTTCCATCAGCCCCGACCCAACATCAGTAGCAGCCTTACGGGGGGTCTGGGGTGGGGGGGGGGGCACGTGTTCAGACAAAATGACAAACTAAAACGGTGTTCATGCTGACGTTAAAAAATAACTGTAACGAGCTTGTAGGAATTTCTTCTTAATTCACTAGTCAACTACACAAATTATTATTTATTACTTTATAAAATCTCTTCTACCTCCCCCCCCCCCAACGGCTCCATCCCTTACACAGCACATGTAGTTTCCTAGATGTAGGCCTGATCGTACAGGTGTTTTTTGATGAGTAAATTAAATGATAAAACTTCGAATTTGCCTACTGTTATTTACTAGAAAGCTGATGAAAATGTGTGTTCCCCTCCCCGCTGAAAAATATTCCTAAAGTCGCTCCTGCCCAACATTTGTGAAGTATACGTTGAATAGATCGACATGCGTTGGGTACTTGGAGTTGCTTAATAAAATGTAATGTGTTCTGTGGGTACATGCCTGTAAGTAATTTTAAAATGGCTGAGAACGGTCGAAATAACCAGCATCAGAGAAGCAAAGAAGAGAAAAGTTCGGATACCCCCCCCCCCCCCCCCAATCCACCACCCCCAAATGAAAAGAGTTGATGGTGTCTCCCCTTCCCCTCTTTCTTTGGGCGGTTGATATTTAATATTTTAAATAGGCTTGGTACGCTACTGGGTTACCTATAAGGAGACTGTGCTTGACCTAAACCACGAACGGCACCAGGAGGAGTCTCCAACTCGATTCCAGCCTTTCTTCTATCGTTTGTACTGAGTGCTGACCCCATTCAGCCAGTTGTCGAACTAGTGTCCGTTTTTACTTTTGCGGAAAACGTACGTTAAAAATTACGCTGTGCAGGTTTTAACCTAATAAATATGTGTTAACAATACCCCTGTTGTCGAGCATGCGTCAATTCGAAAGAATAAGCGTTTAAACGAACTTAAAACGAGGACCGCGTTTTCTTTTTCGAGCTAAGGCCAACTGGAGTAGAATTTTCGTGTCTTGCTTCCCGACTCAACGCTGCTTTTCGCACGTGCCAGGAAGTTAAAACCTCTTAGCACTGATTTGGTAAAATGAAAATTTGGCGATGTTAAACCAACTGGTCTGGAGCCAGAAGCTGAAACCTGCACCTTCTCTCCCAGACGGCCTTGTTCAAACGGTGGACTAGAAAGCAAGAGTTGCAACATCGATACTCCATAACTGATTTGATCGATACTGAAAAGGGGCGCGATATTTCATCTAACCAGGCTATCAGGTTCCGCCTCTATGACGCTGTCTCAGCTGGCTTTGAAGCTCTTTTCGGCAGTGCTTGCATGTTTTCGGCCGTACCTTGATAGCCTTACACCCAGAGGTGGTTTTAAGAAAGAAAATTTAAAATCGGACATGTTGTTGAGGAATAATCAGGGTGACAAAATGCACAGGTAGTGTGAGCTGTTCACCTATTTGCTCACCAGTAAAGCGCGAAAGGGCATCAGCCCCAAGTGGTAATGAGCGAAAATCCACATCGCAAGATGTTCAAACCGGATATTTAGGTGTTGTAAGCTGCTCACCTATTTTTATCACCAGTAGTTTCCGAAGCGCGAAAATCTGACGCAACTTTAGTAAATACCAATATGGATGTAATGCGTGCTCAAATTTTTGCCAGCATTAATTCTCAACTGGACTCCAAATTTGATGCTTTCCAACAAAAATTCTTCAAATTTGCGGGTTCTTTGTCGGCTTAAAAGCCAAACTCGGAAAATGGATCATCGCAATCGCCGTCAACGCCTTCCAGCGACGCGCTACGAAAGCAAATGGACACAGAAACAAGATGAGCCACAACGCTTCCTCCATTTCAATTCGGGTTGTTTGTTTGCAATCGCTCCGATCCATTTTGTCGGCAGTATAACTGATGATGCGCTCGTTGTTATTTAGGTTAGGTTACCTCAGTTGCATTGGCTCACACTTCACCACGCAGGGTACGGAGCTTAATTAGGAAACGACTTTCGTAATGCTGTTTTGCCATTTTTTGTTGAAAAAAAATAGTTTTTTCTTGTTTGTGAGTTACGTTCGGGCACTTAGGCGCAACCTGGAGGGGGGGGGGGGGGGGAGACACTTATGCGAGATCGATTGATAAGTTGACAAATACGCCCAAAAAACCTTAAAGTTAGCAATTTTTTTTATAAGCAATGCCATTCCACAAGTCATCATTCCACTTTACAATGCCCAAAAACTACTAAAATAAACAAGAAATGTCACCTAAGTGTCCGCTTTTTTCGCCTATGTGTCGGCCTATCTACATTTGTTCAAGAATGGTTACTGGTAGAAGGGGAAAGGGTTGGTTCGGCCAACTGACCAAGGCAGTCTGACCATTGATTTAGTGTAGTGTGGTCTGCTTGAACTGGCTCAAAGTCGTTACTCTTGGTTTACGGGTAACTCTTAACTAGTGTCTGGAGACCTCTCGTTGGCCTGTTCGTATACAAAGTTGCAGCTTTGTGGTTTATGCGTAGTAGTTTGTCTTGATTCGCCGATCTTCTTCTGACTTGTTCTTAAAGCGCTTCAAAACAAGAACGAAATACGCTCTTCACTGCAGTTATTTAACGTAATTCAAGACAGACATTACTGTATATTACTGCGTTTCTCTTTGCCGGGTACATAACCTTTATTTGCTGTAGACAGTTACATTTAATCGAACATTACAGAGCTGCCCGTAAACATTTCTTTCTTTTTTTTTTAATATGTAAACAGCATCTAATTTTGCGTCTGAAAAAGTTTATCCTAATTTACAAAATAGTTGAAAATAAAAATTATAAGAATTTGTCTGATGTAGTCACGATGTCATACTTTTGAAGTTTTATACCGGCATATAACTACAGTGAAGAAAAGTTTTTTTTTTTTCTAAGTTTTTATATGTAGAGCCTTCTTTTTCTTTTTGAAAATTGAGACAGTTTTTCGGACGCAGAATTGGAATTTTGATCCAGAAAATGGCCCCTTTATCGATATGGCCACTTGTCCACTGGTAATTTACAGCGATTTATCGCTGTAAATTACCAGTGGACAAGTGGCCACATCGGTAAAGGCGGTATGGCAGTGATCTGATGATGTACTGGTTCGCTGGTTCGAATTTTGATCATGTGACTGCTGAAGTATATGTATGCCTCAAACTTTATTTTAATCGCATAACCAGCGCAGTAAGAATAAGATAAGAATCCGATTTATTTGCACAATAGCAAAGGAAACGTGGGTAGCTGGGCGTGCCACTTGCACCAGTCCACCACTACAAGATCATAAAATTAGTTGTTTCGTCATTATTAATACATAAAAAACTTTAAAAACACATTGTAGGGTCTCTTCGCATACTTATGCAACACTTTAGTCAGGAAGTTGGTGAGACAAACAGCCTTCAGACGCATTTTAAAATATAGGGAGGGTATTTGCCTCAACCTTAGTTGCCGGTAATTTATTCCTACAGTTAACAACCTAACTGCTGAAGAAGAACTTTGTGGTATCGGTTTTGAAATGATTAGCAACCAACCACCAGGGGTGCTCCCTCGTTCGATCACCGCAACGGAGCTCAAAGAAAAAAAGCGGAATTAGCACCAAGGTAACCACGTAGCAATAGATATCTTAAAGTTAGATCCACTCTTAATCTTCTGAATTCCAGAGGTTCTTATTTCAAGGCATTAAACCTAGCGGTATAAGATAGATGGGATAAACCCCTTAAACTCTGTGTGA
Organism: Lithobius niger; assembly: GCA_023313725.1. NCBI lineage: Eukaryota > Metazoa > Arthropoda > Chilopoda > Lithobiomorpha > Lithobiidae > Lithobius > Lithobius niger. Next base: position 10,948 of record JAHWFP010194278.1, read on the forward strand.
ACCTTAGAACCACGAAACACTTTATTAATTCCAATGTGTTTCTTACTTCATTACTAACATTTACACCTTATTTCGTTTTATAAACCCTTTGAATCGGATGAACAAAAAATAAAGAGCTACAAAGGATGGAAGAGTTAAAGGCGCCTGTTCACCATTTCGATAGCGTTGCCCATATTCTAAACACAGCTTCCACTTTTCAGATTCTCCGTCATCCAATAGGCTGATGTGGGTCACGTGATCTCCTTACAGTTATGAAAATCGCGACGCTGCTGCGGATACTGTTGTTCCATTTTTCATTTACTGCTGTTTTCTTCATATTGCTCGAAGATTCTACGGTGCTGCATCTAGGAGTTGAATAGGTGAAAAGGCACCTTTAAGCCCCTATAGGTGCGGCACGACCTTTGTGGGGATGGGAGCGGGCTAAGCGAGCAAGCACAGCCCATTGGGCTCCTCACTAAACCTTAATACCGATTCGAATTCCATGACTAACCTAACTTTAAAAAACAATGTCTGGACGTTAACGAGTGGCTCAAACGGCTAACAAGTCCAAACCCATAAAAACCTTTACAATATAGAAAATGTTGAGCTCCGCAAAATATATCTTAGGGCTTATTAATTGATTTATAACAATAGCAATAATCACGCAGTCTAGTTTTCCTTCCGAATTTCGCTGAAGTCCAGCACCTACATTATTATATTTCAAGCCTTAAAGGGATATACCTCCCAGCGCCATTTTTCTCGATACTCCACATAAAGTACAGCCCCAAAGATCTATTTACTTACCGTTAGTCTTTCGCTTGCTAAAAATCCGTTTTAAAATGTGGCGTCTAGGAGATTTTCTGTTGAATATTACTAACTTTATTTACGTTCGTCCCGAACATAAATAATGCATCGCGCGCCTACAATGACCTTGGAAGTTTTATGTGTGTGTGCGCAGTATTAATTTTAATCGTTTGCTAGTAATTACTATGAGATCAAAAATCTAGAAGGCTAATGCAGTAAGAATTAAAATTAATTATTCCAATGGATCGCCGAAGCAAAATTATAAGACACTAGTCTAGAAAATTATAAATTGTGATTTTAAAATACGAGAATCATTCCGGTTTTTGACGACACAATAAATGGGTTCACGCTGGCTGGACTATTAGACATAATGCCAACTGAGACAGTAGCTACGTTTTTCGCTGCAAGGAACGAAGCTACCGTCTCAGTTGACCTTAGCTGTGGTAAATACGCGGATGTGATCGTGGCGTGGGTGTTGTGAGGCAGGCGGAAGTTATAAGGCAGGCTGGATGTTGCTTTAAATCTCCCAGCCTTTGTCAGCGAGTGGTTGGCTTAACTGCAAAGCACACGTGAATTCTTGGCAGCCTTTCTTTGGGTGGCGAAATCCCAGGCTTCTTTGTTCTTTGAATCGCGGTCCGACCGCCAAGAGCCGTGGATTAAACTTGATGGATCACACCTGGTTGCTCCCATTGAATCTTTGTAATCCACTTAATCCATCTGCTTTCGAATGGTACAATTTTCTTTTCACTCAAAGAATGCAGTTTTTGCGTGAGAATTCAGTTTTTGTGTGCTTTTTTTATAACCGGAAACTAGTGGGCTTGCTGGCGTTCGAGAGACGCAAAATAGTTTTTTTTTTATTGGGAAGAAAAATACTTTTACTTCAGCTAGCTTTCCAATGGTTCACTGGGTTTTTTTTTTTTACTTTGGCGGCATTGTTTTCAAGCAGCATTCTTTTAAAGAAGAATTTAAGGTTTCATAACTCAATTATTGCTCTGATAAATGGCTGAGCTCCAAAATGGGAAAAGTGTTGTCGGGAGTGCATGGTGAAATGATAGACAATTACGTGTGCGTCTTGAATGGTTTTAGTGTAGTAACATTACTATTTACATTATTTAGATATTTACATTATGTATAAATTCCTAGCCCATCCTGCCACGATGGGACCATGGAGCTGGAGTGTGTAAACCCATGATGGGATACAGTCACGCAGAAGAGCGCAAGCATAGCCTACAGCTTGCGTAGCATTTGCTAAATATAAAGCCATCGCCAGCTATAGTGTGTTCCACGTTATGTTTGCAAGAAACTGACCGTGTAACGCCACGTTCCCGTCCACTGTGAGTATAAAAAAAAACATGCAAATATCCCACTCGAACACTGTAACAGTAACTGTGTAGACTCTATAAGTGTGATATCCACATGGTTTTGCACTCGAGCGCAAGGAAACGTGGCGTCATACACTTAGTTTCCTGCAAGCATAATGTGCAACAGGCTATATCGCCAGTGTTAATTATTATGACGTTAGCTCGATACCGTTCAACTAAACGATTTCAGGGAAATTAATCAAAAGTTATACGACTAAAAGACTTGACGTATACAGGGGCTTAAGCCTTGTTCGCATTACAGGCTCTCCTCTCCTAACCTGGGTGACCACTCAGTTAATTTAAAAACGGAGGCGTTCGTTCGCATTACCGACTTCCTCTCTCAAAAACCCATTTATTTCAACCCTTTTTCCCTCTACGCCGTCCTCCGCCACCCCTTACACACATGCACGGTCTCTCCCAAGTCTCCCCCAGATTTTTGTATAGCAACCGTTAAAGCTGTTCGTTCGCATTTGCTTTTCAGCCCTCTCCCCTAGCCCTGAGGGCACAGCTCACCTAGCTAGGACAGGGAAAGGACCTCTCACAACATTTAAGAGAGCTCCCCCAACTTAGGGAAGGTAGACGTCGTTCGCACTACAGCTCTCCTCTGTCAAGTAGGCGGGACCAGACGAAGTTAGGAGAGGAGAGATGGTAATGCGAACAAGGCTTTAGCAAATCATTAGCAACTGGGTGAAGGCAAAGGCATACCCAACAGTGACCTAAGATTTGCCCACTTTTTTTGCGAACTCTTCATACAGGTGCTTCCTCCGGTTCCGGACTCGCCTAAACCTATCCAACCATTGCTTAAGTAAGAATCACCTGATTTCAAATAGCCTTCCTTGTAGCCGGGAAGCGAAGCCCACAGCTTGTAGCTCAGGAGGCCTTGTTTCTCTCTACCCTTGCCCTCCTATCCTTTTCCTGAACACCTCCCTCCCACTCTCAACCCAGATCGCGATGAAAGACCTTGTTTGCGTGGAACTGTTGTTTGTTTTCAGTAAGTGCAAAATGGCGTCCGACCACTTGACGAACTGACTCTTGGGTGAAGGCAATATCAACAGAACGTGCCTCGAATATTTTAATGGTGTTTATCCGTTGCGTCCCTTTCCTTCGATCGTTTGTCCTCTTGAAACCGTGCCTCGCTGCTTGGCAAATCACCATAGAATTAAAAATAGTTTTCCCCCCGTATCAGGATGGTCGCTGTGGTTTCGCCCTCGAGCTCTGAAAGTTCTAACGACGCATGCATCGACGGTTGGTTAGTTATGACGTTTTCGTTTGCGATTTCTCACTAGTGCACATCAACAAACATGAGATGCATTGATAAGATGAGTTTATAAGCACAGAAATCGCCTTTTACGCAGTTTCGGCTTTTTACAGTCCAATCTTGGAAACCTACCGGCTGTCGGAGATAGTTGGCTCCTTACTTGACGATGCGCATGCGCAGTCATGTTGCATTAGCCATTCGGTGACGTATCTTCATACATTTCTGATGAGGTTAGTTGGGGATGTCCTCATGGGTTAACGGAGATGCTCCTACTACTTCTTAATGATTCATTCCAGTGACTTAACGGCGCCTGTTCACCATTCAGATAGCGTTGCCCATATTCTAAACACAGCATGCACATTTCATATTTTCCGTCGTCCAATAGGCTAGTGTGGGTCACGTGATCTCGTTTCAGTTATGAAAATCGCGGCACTGCTGCGAATAGTGTTGTTCCATTTTTTATTTACCGCCATTTTCTTGATATTGCTCGAAGATTCTACGGTGCTGCATCTAGGAGGTGAAAAGGTGAAAAGGCACCTTTAAAGGGAGATCGCCACCAAATGATAGACTGTAGTATCTAGCCATTTACCACTAACTAGTTCTGTCTAGCTCTTACTTTCAACAGTGAAGGAACGCAAAAATAAATTTCTTTTTATGAAACAAACAAGCCACGTGCCTCCTTAATTATTGAGTGTAAGGTTCGTTCGTATTCGTGCACCAAGAAGCAAGCGGTAAAGTTAAGCCTAACGTAATAACAGGCGCTTTTTATATATATATATATATATATATATAAAGAACAACCGTTTTGAAACGCAGATTTTGAACCGCTAGATGGGCGCCATCCAGTGACGAA
>JAHWFP010194279.1:0-18929 GCA_023313725.1 Lithobius niger
AGTTAGGCTCATTTTGTGGGCTCTTGAAAGGTTTGAGCAAATTTCGATGCTTGTCATGAAGTCCTTTTATCTTCACTACAATGCGCTTCTGTGTTAAAATTGGAATGGATGCCGTGTGCCACAAATGCTTCGATTTTGGACGCAACACAACTTGAAACTTCAGCGACTAAACTTTAAAACCATATGAATATTTACTCTTCTAAGATTTCATTGTTGTGCTCTGTTGTTGTTACTAGTTATAGATTGATGACTTGCAGTTTCTTTCTCAATTGCTACTCTATTATAGGTTAAGGCATTCGTTTTCTTCTTGTAGTGTTGTTTCTAGTTATTTCTATTCATTTTCAAGAGGATTTAGGCATTTGCTTTGATTATCAACAATTTTGTTTTTGTGTTCTAATTCGTGATAATTTTTGTTGGATGTAGGTGGGTATTTTTTTCTTAATTTGTGCTGAATTGATTAGGTATTTGTAACTATAGTTTGCTCTGTTGCAACAAGAGAGCATCGTATAGACGTAGCCAAAAGCGCAGGGCGTAGGGTGCTTGGCTCGGGCTCTAAAACTCAATGAATATCAATCTATCAATATCAATCAAAGCGTTACCTGAGCGGCATTGTTAGCCATCCAACAATAGTCAAAGCAAACCACAAAGCAAGAGTCAAAGCAATAAAATTTATCGGTCAGAACCCGTAACTTCGGAATGGCACAACAAATGAAATGATTATTATAAAAAGGCCACACTAGCGGACGTGTCGATGAAAGGAGAGAACCAGCTTTTTACGACAAATGATTTAGTCTTCAGATAGTGAGATATAAACGTTCTGAAGAAACACAACTACAAGCGTCCAAGCCAAAAACGAAGTTCACGTTTCCAGCTCTGGTTCAGATCTACGATGTGATAAATCGGATGTTAATAAGTGTTGGTACACTTGTTGACCAAGTATAACAAAGCCTATAACATATACCAAATTTGAGTATAAAATATTGAAAGACGGCGAAGATATTAAACATATAAACTTCGACTTTAGCATGGGAGACCTATAGGTGAAATCTTACTTGGTAAGGCCATTCCTGTAGTATCAACCTTTAAACTGCGCATCTTTCTTTTGAAGAGTTGGCAGTATAGAATTATTTTAGTTTAATTTAAATTAATAACTGCGGTAGTTTGTAAATAAATGAATAATACTTTTAAGTTCATTTACGATTTTATGGTGTTGCGGAGGGGAAGGGGGCTTATTACTGTAATGGGATTGTTTTCCTTGGGAAATGTTGTCCAAAGGAACCACTGTTTCGGGGTGGCGGCAAAATGGGATTGAGGGGCTTTTTCACGGTTGATATTGCCAGGGGATACGAGGTACAATTGTGTAGGGATTGTGTTGGGGGGGAGGTTAGTATTCCTGTTATGGGCATGGGTTTACAGATGTGAAACGATTTGCTATTAAATAGTTGACGTACATGTCGTTATACTTTCCTATTTCCTATTTTTAATAGTCTTTGAAAATAGGCAGAACGGTGAATACAAAATGGTTTCGTGATGAAAGGCTGGGTGGGGAGGGGAAAGAATGAGACGTATTGCTCATGGATTACTAGTTAATTAAAAACCGCTTCAACAACTTCGAAAATCAAACTTCATACCCGTGTCCTTTAATGATAACTGTGGTTTGATAATGGGTTCGTGCAAGGTTAACAAACAATACTGGACATTTCTGAACTGTGCATAGGAGTGGCATCAGATCCCCAACGCCATTGTAATGGATGCTAGCAACGTGTGTATCTTTATGCCCTGGTCTGTCTTTCAGTTGGTATATTCTCATGCAACCTTTTCTTATTGTGAGTGTGTTTTGCTAGATGCAGCTCACGTTCGACGATGTGATAGCTCAAGCTGAGCGATGACATATTTGCACGTGAAATCAGAATTAATGTAGGACATTATGCAGCAATTGGTGGTGGTTCAAGTTGTTCTCAGCCTAAGTGGCTCCTACAGTAATGCAAAGGTGAACTAACTGCAGGGACGACGCTAGAATCACTTTACTGGGGAGGCGGCAGTGGGGCAGCAATTTATGCAAAGGGGGGCGAATCAAAAAATTCTACTTTTGCCGTCCCCCCCCCCCTCTAATAAAATTGAAAACAACACTCGCAATTCTCTTTCTAGCACCCAAAGTTTTAATCGGTTTCCTACCCTATTTTGGGGGAAATTGTTTAAAATCCAGCTGAAACAAAACTGATTTTCCAACATTCAAAGCAACAACTAGACTCTACTGATGTGACCTCAAGTCCTTCCTGTCGCTGTGAAAGAACGTATAGTTTTCTTAATAAGCAACCAGAATTTTCTTCGTTTATACGTTTGATTTTGATCTTATGAGTGAGGGGGGCCGGCCAAAAATGACGTTGTGCTCCATGGGGCGTGGGGCGGCCAAAAAAGTGGGGATGGGGGTGGGGTGATTGCTCCCTCGTCCCCCCCCCTCCCCCTTAGCGTCATTCCTGACTGACTAGATTTCAGGTCAGTGAGTATCGAAAGGGATTTACTTGGATTAGATTTAAATGAAACTTAAAAAGTCGGTATGGCCGAATTGGTAATATTTTTTTTAATTAAACGTTGACCAGCTATAGGCATACAATTGTGTGCTGCAGATAACAATTTCTCGGCCGAGCGAGAAGGAGTTTATTCCTATAGGCTCATTTCCGACTTACACAGCAATTCCTGCATATGAAGCGAACACTGAAGCAAGCAAGCGAATCCAGCACCAATCCTTACGAGCGTACCTTTACGAGCCACTACATGAGAGATTTGCTGCACAAATGATAAAGGTAAATAAATACAGATGCAAACCTATTTAGTTGCCTTTTGGACTTAACCAGACTGTCTGAGCGGGGAATTGAACCCACGATATTGAAACCCAAGACCGAGATCCTACTGCTGAGCCATACTGACGCTGTGTCAGTATGGCTCGGCAGTAGGACCTCGGTCTTTGGTTTCATCTGCTCATGCAGTCTGACATTTAAGTCCAAAAGGCAACGTAAATAGGTTTGCATCCGTATTTATTTAACCCTCTCGAGCACATTCGGCTTTTCGTCCTGTTTAATAAATGATAAAGTCGACGCGACCGAGTTGTCCCAAAACGTGTGGAATTTGCATTGATAATGTTATTTATTTATTTTACCATACGTAATTATTTCTGCATTCTTCACGCGAAAAGATTTTTTCCTATGGTATACTGTAGCAAACGGCTTTGTGTTGTTCATGTAACGCTCGTGGGCTTTTAGATCGGGCTCGCTTATCGCGACTACTAAAACTCGGCATAGCCATCCAACGGAAAACCTTTTTCATCTTCGAACTTGTTTATTTCACGCGGGAAATCTCCATTATTATGAAATGTCAACCAAATCGGAACAAAATTATGAATGTTACCGTGTTACAAACAGACAGACGTATAGGCAATCATACCCAAGAAATCCAACTTCAGTCGAGTATTTCGACCTCGCTCGCCTCGTACGCTGGGCTAATGATTTTTCCAAAACGAAGCAGGCATTCAGCCTTTCAGGCAGGTCTTGTGGTGAGAATACAAGACATCTTAATCCTGGAAAGAAAAGACAAGTCCTCCAGCTGGAACTGGAAGGGAGAGGGGGGGGGGGGGTAATTATCTTTTCTTCCTTTCTCAGGTGTTTGATTCCTGTAGTCTTAGAAGATCAATGGTATTTAATCTTTTAAACGTTTACATAATGGCTTATTGTTTATTACTTCGCTTAAGATTCATTACATTTTGCTACGATACCAGAGGTCTATCTCACGGCGACGGCTCACATGGAATGGTTATTGTTTGTTTTGTTTTTGGGAAGCACAAACCCGAACTGGGTTATTTGCCCCACGACAGACAGGGAGGAACAGAAAGCGGTCGTGATATCCGTTATTACCACTATTTGCAACAATGGTGAGGCGAATACGGTATTTGTATTCCGATTGTAGCAACGGGTCCAATGAAAGAACGAAACCTAATTGAAAGAAAGCACAAAAACGCTAAATCGTACAGAGCAGGATGTAAAGTAAAAATAGACGAAACAAGAAAATCCATGTAACATTAAAACATGTTAAGAAAAAGTGCAGGTTCCCGCTCGTGATTAGGTTGGAGGGTGGGGGAGAAAGTGACCTTGCCGGTGTGGGGCTTCGTAAGGCGGGGTAGGGGAGGGGGCGTAAAGCTGGGCTAACGTCAGCGTTTGCTTTAAATTACTGAATTTCATGTAAAACTGACATTTTTCTTCATCTAAGTTTTTGGGCGTGTGCTAGATTTTGTCCGTTTGTATACGAATGTCGAGAGATATCTCCTCGAGCAAAGCGAGACGACGTCAATGGAGCGAGCGGAACGAGCCATGTGGCTAGTTGTCGGTATATTGTGGCAGAGGGGGAAAAACCTTAGGGTTATTACGTCACTCCCACTGAATTGCAGTGGTGCTTCGATTGTCTTGATTTAACCCTTGAAATTCGACGTAATTGTTGTTGATTCTTAACTTAACCTGACAAACCTTAGGTCGACACCTGACAATCAGCTCTATAACCCGCATTTATGGAAAAGGCGCCAAAGAAATCCAAGGGTAACTTTAAGGTACCTGAAAGAATAACTTGTGGACAACCTTAGGATAACCTGTTTCCAAGTATTTTACCAATTAACCCCCCCCCCCCCTTCCCCCGTTTTCCCATTACGAGTGTTCGGCCTCACAAATCTTGTTCTACACATAATGAATCTGACTCTTTCTTTATTTAGTCTTGTAGGATACTTCTATATGAATGGCTGCTATGGCGATGAACTATCCTTACCAATTCATTAGTTACAGTTGATGGTTTTAATGGCCTTGATGCAGACCTGTTCAAAGGCAATCGCGTTAATTACTGTCCACAGTTTCTGCAATAATCGCTTTCTCGTTTATCAAAACGTGATGCGTTATCTTCGTGAGAAATTATTCCGAAACATAGATGCATGTGTGAAGCAAGCGAGAGAGAGTGCAGGCGGAGACTGGAGAGTTGGCGTTTGACGTTGATATATGAGTATTTATTGTTCTCAGATTACGACAGTAACACACCATCAACTTGTGCTCTAAACATGGTTGAGGCGTATTTGTTTTTCCTAAAATGTCACCAGAGGGCAGCAGACTATCATCATTACCTCGTATTTTTTGCTTGAACGAGGTCTAGCGTGACCGAAGCCATACTGTGAGCACGATTCTGCTGGTAAGAGGCGGTCAGGGAGGACCCCTAGTGTCAACAAATGAAGGGAAATCCTATTAATCAGTAAATTACTGGGCTTCTATGAGGAAGTCGAGGCGCATGTACCTTTAACAAATAAAGCTTGTATTAAGCGTGAAACATCACCAGTTTGATTACAGAGTGTAGGCTGAAGGGAAATAATTTGGAAGGGTATTTGTCGTAAAGCTTGGGAGAGGAGGTGTATAGGAAATAACCTGATGTACCTGGGTTTTTTATTTACTTTTTATGAAGTTTTTTTTTCTTTTGGTGTGTTGGCGGAGCTATTAATTTTGGATAAGAATTAACGTCATAACGCGTCCAAGGTCATCTGGTCTCGTTCTTAACAGCAATTTAAGCCGGTAATTACAATGGCTGGTTTACGACTTAATGAAGACGTGTTGAGATGCTTGTTTACTGTTGAGATGCTCCTCTTTTAAAGCCAACAAGGCTAATGACTAGTTGCCGGATGAGTTCTGTCGGCCAGCAGATGTTCTTACAGTTTTGGGTATGAATTCTTTCACGCTACCAAGTGATAATAAAAAACACTTTGTAGTTGGCCAGCATTAATTCACCTCTAATGCTATACTCCTACAGCTCATTTCGCTGTAACGAGAAAGCCAATTGGCTTGTCAAGCTCAATGTCGTATTGCTTGAAAAGATAGTATATAATCAACCACACAACGATGCGATACTGCCTTTTCATCTCGTCGACTGCCTTGTTTTGCAGTGGGAAGAGTTGTAATTACGCGTGCCGCCGCCAGGGCTTCGCTTCTTGACGTTCATAACCAATAAGAAGTTGAAGCCGCTGTATCACGTGACGTCTGCCGGCTGCAGTGGCGGCGTGTCGGTCGTCAAGATACGTGTTGACGGGCGAATGGAGGTGGGATGGACGTAATGACGGGGTCGCAGTATCTCACGCGCATTTGGCGTCACGCAACGAATCAGAAGTGCATTCAAGTCAGGTTCGATTAAAATCAAAATGGGAGTAAGTGCGTGCCATCACATTGATAAGCAGCAGCCTGTGACGCTCTAACACGCAGACATATTTTTAAGACAACCGGTTACTTCCAACATATTTCGGCTAAAGAATCACACTGTCTACACACTGATAATTTTCGCAACATTAAATCATTTCTACGTTGTTGGCCGAGCGAGCTAAACGAGGAAGCTCGAATACTCGACTGAATTGGGATTTTGTGTGTCTGCTTATCAGTTTGTGTGTTTGTGTTTGTCTGTCAGAAGCACCAAAACGTTCGCAATTTTATTCTGTTTTGCTTAAAATTTCCTGACAAGGGGGCTTTGGAGCATGAAAGAAAAGCGTTCGAAGATGGAATTTATATCTGAAATATTTCGGAAATTTTCGGGAGATACTTTCAAAGATAGAGGACTGGACAGAACTGTTGACCGAACACTGGGCGAAAAATATGTGGAGTTGGGCACTGGGCTAAATAAAATAGTGAGCAGAAAAGAATGATCTATTGTAGCATTTCTTGCTCGGCCCAGCATTTGTGACATCCACGACCCAGTTATGTGTACAGTATAGGTAATAATGCATTGTAGCATCTCAGTCCAGCAACTATTATTTTCAGAACTGAGTTATATGTTGTAGTATCAGTAATAAGGTATCTCTCACTATAGGCTGACTAATTGTGATCTTCACGACTCAGTTATATGCGCAGTATAGGTAAAATAATACACTGCAGCATCTGTCACTTGGTCGAGTAACAGTTATCGTCAGAACTCAGTTATATTCCATAGGCTATGCTTGCACCTAAATTGTTCTGACTTTTCTAGTGCAAGAAGATGTCTGCGTAGGCATACAATGACGACAGTACTTTGTACCTGGGATATTGTATTGTAAAAATTGTATCATTCTTAGTGCCAGGCTAATGGGTTCGATAGGCTACGAGTGTTAAGTCATGAGAGCAGTGTATTAAATTCCGTAGCAACGAGTAGTATGATTCAATATATTCCAGCGTTTGACATGTAATATGATTATCTGCACCTTTTAAATCGTAGCTTGAAAGCATCTTTTAAATCGTAGCATTTTTTATATTGAAAATAAAAATGCGACCATTTGTTGGACACAAACCAGCACCATAGCCTCCCCAGCAATATTTATACAGGGTGTCCCAAAAGTCAGGGGTCATCCCAATAACTTTTGCCACAATCGTCGTAGATGACTGAAACCGTGGAGTTGGTACGTTCTCGAAGGAATCAACCCATTTATGACATAGGGAAGGTGGGGCCCCCATATAGGGCCTAACTTTAAAATATCAAGAGAAGACGGGTCGAGTCATACCTCATCTGAAAGATCCGCTAAAATGGTGAAGTGACGTGCAAACCGGACTTCTATACCCCCACCTAAACCAAAGTAATGGCTAAACATGTCTGCAACAACTGATCCCCCCCCCCCCCCCAATAAAGTTTTTGGCAAGGTGGGTGCGAATAATGTAAACAGAATGCGGTTTTTGCTGTCCTGAGAACTGCATCATGGCAATAATGGAATCATTGTCTCGTTTGGAGAGGCTAAAGTGTCACAAAGTGGCAAGGCGGGGGGGGGGGGGGGGGAAGCGGCAATCGAGGACACGATGTTGCAACGAAGGACTGAAACATACGAAGTATCTGAATACCCGGTATAGTCCATCTAACCCCGAGACAAAATAAGACTCTCCAAAAGGGACAGTGAAGAGCTCCATTCCTTAGTGCCATGATGCAGTTCTCAGGACATCCACAAACCGCAGTCTGTTTCCGTTATTTACACCCACCTTCACAATAAATTTATTGGGGGGAGGGGGATCACTTGTTGCAGACATGTTTAGCCATTACTTGGTCCGGGTAGAGGTATCGACGCCCGGTTTGCACGCCACTTCAATATTTAAGTGGATCTTTCAGAAGAGGTACGACTCGATCCCCCCTTCCCATTTGATATTTCAAAGTTAGTTCCACCAGGGGCGCCCCTATGGGGGGGGGGGGCACCACCTGTCTCATAAATGGGTTGATTATCAAGAACGTACCAACTACACGGTTTCATTCATCTATGACGATTGTAACAAAAGTTATTGGGTGACCCCCAACTTTTGTGACACCCTGTATAATTAACCATTAACTCAGCCAGCTTGACACAACCAAACCTTCGAAAAATTTCTTTTAGTAGGATGCATAATTTGTCGTATAAAAATTGGCCGGCCAATGTTCCCATCACTTGTTAACTCAGACAGAGGCTTAATAACATCTAACACTCCTCTTCTCTGCTCCCGACAACCCTATTATCATTTTTTTTTATTAATAGTTTACAACGGACGGATTCTCACCTTTTTGTACGAAGGCGTATTGTTTATCATATTTAAACATGTAATACTGTGGCCTTTAACACACTTTATTAGAAACAAGCCATATTGATCGCTTCGCTCACTTTATTGGCGTTGATCCACACTTCAAATGGTTTGGCTCATTCCCACACCATCACAAAATCGACGTACGTACTAAAGATGCAAGCTGATAGCAGTTGTCTCTTAGAGTTCATCAATCACATTGCTTATAGTTTTGGCACTTTGTAGTAAAAAGAGAACGTTTTACGTTAAAAGCATTCACTATTACGCAGAAATCGTACGTTTTGCTCTCATAATATGTTCGCTTAAAACCCACTTGGCTACTTTTTACGCGCGCAAAACGAACTGAAACCAACAATTCGGCGATTTACGTCATACTGTGTGATGCAAAAGTTGAATGACGAAGTCAGCCATTTGCTCCAAGGTTAAATGACAACATAATCAGCCCGCTTTGAACAATGGAACAAAGGAATATCCCAACAATGAAACTACGAACTCGGTGATGATATCCTAAAGGTGGCCTACTAAAAATTGAACATACATATAAATTCATTACTAATGAATACTGACATGGAACCAAACACATTTTAATCATAATCGGACTACATATAAGTAAACAAACACTAAAAAATTCAGTGTTATGAGTAATATGGTAATGTTCATAAAAACTTTTAAGATTACAATTCAGTACATCGTTTCAGCTCACTTTAAAATTAAGTGTAAAGCTCCTACTAAAAAGGCATTGTTTCTAAAATTTAATTTGGCTTCTTCTTTACGTAATTCACGTTGCAGCATGCATTTAAATTAAGTATAGGTTATGGGAAACTGCAAAAAAAAAATATAAGCATTGTTATTCTCTCTGTATGACAAATCGAATAGTTTAAAATTAAACAGGACAAGTCGGCTCGATTAGTTGTAAATCGGATTGTATCTGTGTTAATTTAAATTTAAAGATGTTCCTACGATATTGTTCAAAAACAGGGTCTTCCTAAACAGGGGCTTCTTCCTGTCTCGTGCTCATTACGTGTCGATTGTGGCATGTCAAAGATCTTGGGTTTTCCACTTGGATATCTCCAGCTAAATTGTCTCCATTCGTCGCGGGGCAGACTAGCTAGTTTGGGTTTGTGTTCTATAAATGCAAGAACAAAACAAACAAAACTTCCTAAACGTAGCTCTTGGAATTGAGGCATATGGCATGTCAACAGCAAGGTCATTGGCGCCAAGAGCAGTGATCCAGATTACCACTGCTCCACACTTTACAGAAATGTTAAACAAACTCCCAAATCTTCATCTTATCGAACATATGTATGATAGTTTAAGTCATCCACTAGGTCGTCACCAAATGATATTCAATGCTGAAATACAAGAACATGGGCGCATTGTTGCCAAGAGTGATGACCTCAGCATTAGTGAAATTACTGTTATTAATATTGAGCAATATACCTTTAATCAGAAGATACCTGTTAGCAACGTGCAGGACAAATCTTGGTTTTCTGTAATACTTCTCATTTCCTAATTCATGTTGTTGAGGTTAGTACGACTATGAGGCTATACTCGTGATAAGGATAGCTCTTGTTTATATTCAGGTAATCTGTTAAATCATCTCCAACCTCTGATCGGATATATGAAGAAAGCTCTTATTTTTACCGTTATTGTTTACGACTGTTTTTGCTGTTATATCCTTTCGTCCCCATTATTTTTTTATTTTTTGACCAAATACCAATATTTCATTTTTTTTTATTAGCACGGTCGGCAGGCTGTGCTTATTATAGCGTTCGTCTGCGCACGACAATTTTCAGAAAATAGACAGGAGGAGGAGGCGGAGCGGCTAACAATGTCAAAATGTTACAATGCTGCAACATGTAACAAAGGAGTTATAATAGACGAGGCGCACTATATCGGATTATAGCTCACTAGAAGAAGATGCAACAATGATGCGCGTGACTCAAGGTCTCTAAGCTCTAGTTATAGTGGCAAAAATAAATAAATAAATAAATAAGTTGCAACAATGATTGGGTGCCGGGAAAGTAACATTGTCGTTGTGGTTGGTTCTGTGGTTTGTTCTGTGGTTAATCTTGTAATGGTTTGTTCTGTTAGTTTGTAGACTGGGCGCATGGCCATGGGCCGAGGCTCCAATAAATGATGCTGAACATTGTCGTTGTTTGAGTTAGCTAGTTAGTTGTGGCGAACAAATATTAAATGGTCTTTATTTTAACTTAAATCTTCAATGGGGTTACAATAGGCGAGGCGCACAATATCGAATTATAGTTCACTCGAACAAGATGCAACAATGATTGGGTGCCGGGAAAGTAATATTGTCGTTGTTTGAGTTAGCTAGCTCGTTGTGGAGAACCAAAATTAAATGGTCTTGTTTTTCTTTAAATATTCAAGTTTTAAACCGTAGGGTGCGAAGTCTTAAATTTTGAGGGCTATGGCCTCAAAATTGGGCGGCCGACATGACTGAGTGACTTATTTACTTCTTCAATGCGGGCTTTGGGAAGACAGTTGAATTGTTTCCGCGATTGTTTGCCATGATACTGAAACAATTCACAATCAACTACTCATCGACATGACATATGCTAACTCTAGACACACGGTAATGTGTTGCCATCAAATAATAATCATGGGCCAAACCTTGGGCGGAACCTGAACATAAATATGCATATAATGTTCCGTTTTTTCGAAAACAAAAATCGGTGGACAGTGGACACATGATAAACCAGACCGTAGCAATTACAATAAAAAGGAAGCGAAAAAAGCCAATAAATTAACTGAACAAAAAACGGCTTCCCCGTGTAGAAAAAAAAATATTAGGGCTCGTATCCCCATAATCACAGCCGTGAAAGTACATGAATAAAAACGGATTAGAGTTCACTCGAACGCAACGAACTATTTTGAACTCCAATTCGCAAAGCAAAAACCCACAAACACACACAAAATAGACGCCATAAACAGCAAAACGTTACACAATTGAAAGATAAAAATGCGTACACAAAATGAACACGTAATTACTCAAACGAACTAATTATAACCACCTCAAACGACCTTCAAAAACAAACACAAGCAAAAAAAAACTGCCTTACTAGGAGTCTTGTTTCACAATAACTGCACTCAAATTACACATACCCACTCACACGACACAGACTTTCTTTCTGACATAACCATTTATCAAAAACAGTCTTTGTTCTCTGGTATTGAAGTTCAAATTATAGTTCGTTACGTTCGAGTGAACTCTAATCCGTTTTTAATCGTGTACCTTCACGGCTGTGAGTATGGGGATACGAGCTCTAATGTTTTTTTTCCCTAAACGGCGAAGCCGTTTTTTGTTCAGTTAATATATATATTTTTTCGACCTGAAATTCGACCTGAAATTAAGGCTAATGGTGAGCATCTCCCCATTCAGATTGAGTATTTCATCATCTTGAGAAGTTAACCAAATGCGAATATTTCTGATTTGGCCAGAGTGAATGTTACATTTTTTGGAGCGATTATCATTTTACATAAAAAGCGTATATGGACGATTGAGTGTTGGCATTCATTTAGGACGAGCCAATTATATTCGTGTGAACGAATATCGTTTTAATCCCCATGATATCAACATATTTTTGCCTTGGTGAGATTTAATAAAATTGCTTTACATGCATCCCAATGCCGAACCTAAACTATTGTACCCCGACAACAAAACAAAATACGTCGGCTTGATGATAATTAAGTTGGTTTTTAAAGTATTATGATTCGGTTCCATTTCACTCAAGGCAGCGCGAATAAAGTTTTTCAAATCCGAAATTTCGTAAGTGCTGGGAATGACTTCCACTTTGATGCAGATATCCAGATTTCGTTATTATTCCGATGCACATTGAATATGCTATAAAGCGTGTCCAAGGACACTAGAGCTATAGGTACTCCTTTCTAGGATCTTGGTATATTTCCATTGGTAAGGTGCAGCAGAGCTCCGCACCCATTCCCGTTATAATGATCGAACTTGAATCCATATTTATCGTTTTCTATATATGAAAATAAATTTTAACCAATTCAAAATTTTATAAACCTTAATACGTCTGCAGGCCCTACTTTTGGACTGAATCATGGGGTTCAAAGTGGAAATGCTAAAACTCGAGTAAACCTGACCGAAAATTCAAGTCCAGGTCCGATTCCCAGCAAAAATATAAAGCTAGTAAGAAATGGGCAACACTTCATGGAAACTGGATTCCACCAGTACCAAAAAGTTCAGATCCGAGTATTAGGAGAAATACAAAGTTAGTAAAAAATGTGCAACACTTGACGGAAAACTCTCTATAGATTGCAGTAAACCTGAACCGAAAGTTCAAATCTAGTTCCAACTTCACACCGTAAATACGCAAAACGTACAGAAACTTAGCTAACTCAAGCGTGTCGAGGTTTATTGGAGCGACGTCAGTAGAGTGAACTTGATGTCAAGAGATCACGTGACTCCTGGTTAGTAAAGTAAACCTTGATGTCACTTCTGGTTAGTATAAGTAAACTTTAACGTCATTAAATCACGTGACTTCCAGTCAATATGGTAAACCTTGACGCCATAGTCACATAACTTCTGGTCAATGCCGCAAACCTTGACGTAATGAGATGATGTAAACTTCCAGCCAATATGGTAAACTTTGACGTCACTTCTGGACAAAGTGCTAGGCGCCAAAAATTTCAAGCTTCCAGGAAGAAGGAAAGTAACAAAAGGCACATTTTACACCTTCGTCCAAGAGGAGAGCAGGCAAAGGCGAACACAAATTTGGCATAGCCAAACACAAATTTGAGGCAGCCAAATACAAATGTACCTTGTGCGACCAGTGGTATGGCCTAACATACATACTGTAATGACTACAACTTTCATGGTTTTCAGTTTCAAACCAATATTCCCTTGGTTTGGAGAAGAGGACGCTGGCCACTGGGCTGTTGTTGCTCGCTTTGCACGAGGCCCCATTGGTATGAGATTGCCGATCGGTCTACTTTTTTTCCTGTCGTGCAGTTGGGTCTTTTTGAGCTGTGACTGAAGGGTTTAATTTTATTAGCAATTATTGAAAAAAAATTGAGATCAGTACTACTGTTTTAAAAATAATTATGTGAGCGGTTGAACAAATCGCAAAAAACAATGGTTTACAATATTTCGCAAATGAATAGGATTGTTATAAAACAGCTGAATAAGGTCAATTGGGAAAATTTGGTATAATGCAATAGTTCAATTTGTAAATTGAAATAAAGAAAACTCAATTTGTTTACGATGGCGGTATTAAATTTAAACCATGCTACCTCTAAATGCTAAAATAAAACAACATGGGTTACACAGTGTTTAATTGCTCAAAATGATTATAATTAGTATTAAAAAACGCTAAATCATATGAAGTACTGATGTAAGTCTTAAATTTAAAGCTTTAAAGGAACATACATTAGAAAATGACATGTAAGTCATCTGTGTCGCACTAATACGTGTAAAAGAATCGCCAGCACCCCAAAAGACGCTGATAGCTTACATGTCTTTTTCTAATATCTGTTCCTATAGAGCTCTAAGTTTTTTAAGGCTTTCATCCAAATTTTGTCTGTTATCTATCTATCTAGACACACGCTAGTGTGTCGCCTCCAAGTAACAGTAGATCATCCCATTGTAGACATCCGATTGTTAAAAATTGATTGTTAATGATAAAAAGGCGGCTCACTAGCAGACATGTGTCTGTTAACTGTAAGCAACTGAAAGCATATTTTGGCATGTTGAGGATAAATCTCAATGCGACAGAAATGTTTCAAATTGTGGAAAATGTAAGGGGAAGGGTCAGAGATTAAGAAAAACTAAAATTTAAAGGATGAGTGTCCACCAATCATAGAGAAAAAGATGCGTCAATAACGTTGTTTTTATGTTACTGTCTAGCTAGCTAGCTAGCTGACTAGCTAATACGATTTTTCCCATGTTAAATCCCATAGACTTTTTGCTCATGGCTAGCGCAAAATTGCGAAGGCCTACGTACCTGAATTTTTGCACACGGATGCATGGTGATTTGAGGATGGTCCTTTTGTTGGTTTGGGGGTTGTAGGGGTCAGGACAAATGCGTGGGAAGGTGTTGAAATTTGCCACCGGCGAATTTAAATTTCGTTTCTTTTCCAAGTTGCAACCAACGATTTTAAGCAACAAAGGCTTGAACAATCAAGACTGGTCCTTAGATTTATTGTAAAAACCTGGACGAACTAAAAACTGAACTGTAACGAAGGACAAAATAAAGAAACATTAACGTTGCCGTGGATTGCGTAAGAATAAAGGGATGCACGTTAGATGATGGTTACGCAACAATACGAGCATATACGAGCTGAAGGGTTTTTTGTTAATAACCCAAAAAAGAAAATGCTTCGCGTTCTGCTGTTTTAGTAACAGCGACATTCGGGGGTTTCTGCATGACTAAATGTGAACGAAATCTTGAAAAATTAAGGGGAAGTTGCAGGGATAAACAAAACAACTGTAGGGGATGCGCTGATTGAGTGAGCGAAGCGAACGAAATCAGCGATTGTTAGTCAGTGTGTGCAAAAATGATATTGAAGCATCCTAAACAGACGGTGTACAATTATGTACGTTCACAGTCCTATGAAAGTTGTGATATCACCCAAAACCAAAACTAGTAGAAAAACCCGCCAAGTTTCCAAAAACAGTGAGCCTTTGAAGGTAGTGATATCATTCCACCAGGGAAATGTAGCTAGTAGCAATCTTCTAGTTTTCATTTAACTTTCGAACTATTAGTATGTGCGATTAACTTGGCTTATAGGATTAACCTTGGCGGCCTTTCCCTGGTGGAATGATATCACTACCTTCAAAGGCCGACTGTTTTTGGAAACTTGGCGGGTTTTTATACCAGTTATGGTTTTTGGTGGATCTATCTATCTATCTATCTATCTATCTATCTATCTATCTATCTATCTACATTATGTCTTGTTATTTTTTTCTTGTCACAGCAAGAATTACCGCGAAAAGAATATTGTAATGACCTTAAAATAACTGTTATAGGAGAGCCTTTTTAATACTCAATTTTAAGTACGATAATTGAAAATCGGTTCTTTGGTTCGATCTATAGGTGAGAGCAAAATTTCCTCAACAAGAATAACAACTACAATAATCTTATGCTATTAGTCGCATTAAAATAGCCTTCGAAAGTCCCTGGGCCTTGTTCATACCTACATTTTAAGCTATAAAACGTGAGCATCAGTTCATTGGTTCGATCTCCAGATATAGTACAGCTGTGACGGGCTAGAATTGAGGCTAATCATGGACATCGAGCTAAAAGCTATGAAATAAGGTATGCTAGTCAATTCTTAGCTTCCAAATCGAGCTGGCTATGGAGCTCTTCGAGATACCCACTAAGTTCCTTTCCTGCACCCCCACCACACTCACCATGAGATGAGGTTATTGACCCACATACTCGTGCTTAAACATGAATTGGTACATAAATCATTCTTAGCAGTACAATTCGAACTAGAATTTGTTATGGAGGGGACACATGGAGGCACTGAAGGGGCCTTGGGTTTATCTGATGGTATTCCATACATAGTTCGATTTCTACTGCGACAATGCATGTTTTAGCACATTCAGCAAGAATTTGTTGGTCATCGATGCTTCATGAGGGTGCACGTGGGGGGATTTGGGGGGGGGGGAGGTTTTGTTGTTATTTCATGGAGACCCATCGTTGGTTCGATTTCTACTGCTAAGAATGATTTTGTACCACAATGCACGGTTTTAGTACGATCAAGAAGAATTTTTAATGTATCAGCCGCACGGAATGGGCATGGGGGGGGGGGGGGGGGGGAGGGGCTGAGGGGCCTGGGGAATTTCATGGGAGTTCCATAGCTAGTTTGATTTGAACTGCTAACAATAACTTGTGTACCATATTTCATTATTTTAGCACTCTGTGCAAGAAATTGTTGGTCAGGCCTTAGTGAGGGGGCACGGGCGGGGGAGCAATGTGGGTGCCTTGGAGAGTATCTCGAGGGGGTTCCCATAGCTAGTTCGATTTGTACTGCTATGAATGGCTTGTGTACCAAATCTCCTCTTTTAGCGCGATCTGCAATAATTTGTTGGGCAACCCTCAGGGAGGGAAGAGTCTAGGGTGGGGGTAGCCTTGGGGATATTTCATGGGGGTTCCATGGCTGATTGGATGTGTACTGCTAAGAATTACTTGTGTGCCATAATTGAAGCTTTTAGCTCGATCTGCAATAATTTGTTGGTCACAGAAGGAGGACAGGTAAGTGCTAGGGGGGGGGGGGGCAGCCTTGGGGGATACTTCTTGGGGGTTCCATGGCATGTTCGATATGATTGTTAAGAATGACTTGTGTGCGACAATTCAAGCTTTTAGCTCGATCAGCAAGAATTGGTCAAGAGTTAGTCATCAGACTCATGGCAGAGGAGCCAGAGGGGATGGCATGTGAGCACGTGTATTTTCCCTTCCCTACTGCTTCCTCTTTGGGCTCCACCAATGTGGTTGTTTTCACACGGTCAGAAGCCACCACGACAGCAGTCATACGGAACCAAGCAGCAGTGTCCACACACTGCAAGGTCTACAACAACATAGTCCAAAGTCACTGGATCGGAAGCTCCAGAAACCTCAATTACCAGATCTGTAGAAACAGGTTTCACCAAAATCTGGCAATTCGCCAACCCAGCAGAGGCTGAAGCAGCCAGTCAGAAGCGTTGAGACTAAGAGCAATTGCACTTACACAAACAGGGGCCACAAGGTCACGAGTAACTAGCTCAAGTGTAGAAACTATCAAAGCACCACCACCCTCCTCTATGTCCATGTCTCCCACCTCGTCCTCACCATCACGCACTGCCACTGCAAAAGATCGAAGCTCAAACTTCTTCACCTTGTTGAAACGTTTACGCATGGCACACCACCTCCTACTGCACGCACTTTGGTTGTGGCTACTCTGGCTTCAGCAGGGACACCTCGGGGACATTTCTGTAATTCCACCAATGCAGGTATCCACTTGACTTAAGTTATATCTTGAACTTCGTCAGTCGTATGGGATTGTCTCAACGGCATTGGTACCCTCTGCATATTAGACTAACAGTGTTGTTCACCTGCAACTATGGACTGCTTAGGAAAATGTAACCACTGGAACGAAGTATGTTGAACAAGAGAAGCCGAAAGTGCCCATATAAAGTCAGCTTAGTAAAAAAAAATGCTGGAGGATGTTAGACGGCATTGTTCAGGAGGGTTTTTTTTAAGTGACTCCGGCAATGAGCCTTAGAAAGAGAGGAAAAGAATTTCTGGTAATGTTGCTAGTTAGATGTTAATATTTTGCTAGTTTCTTATTAGTTTCTTACTAATTTCTTGTCAGTCTCTTGCTAGCTTTGTGTCAGTTTCGTGTTAGTTTCGTGTTAGTTTCTTGCTAGTTTCGTGCTAGTTTTTAGCAGTTTAACTGTCAGCAAAATGTTGATCCATATCATGGACAAACTTCGTTTAGGAATCGGTGCTAATAGCCTTCTGGTTTATGTCTCCCATACACTCCCTTCTTTCATACTGATAATTTCATATTAGTTTCTTGTTAGTTTGGTATAATATTTCGCTTGATTCGTGTTAGTTTCTAGCTAGTTTCACTTTAATATTTTGCTAGTTTCGTGTTAGTTCCTAGCTAGCGTCATGTTAGTATTTTCGTAGTTTTGTGTTAGATTCTTGCTTGTTTCGTGTTAATAATATATTAGTTTCGTGTTAGTTTCTAGCCAGTTTCTTGTTAGAGCAAGAACTAACTTCGTGTTATTACTTTGCTAGTTTTGTGTTAGTTTCTTCCTAGTTTTGTGGTTGTTTCTTGTTAGTTTCGCGTTAATATTTCGCTAGTTTCATGGTAGTTTCTTACTAGTTTCATGCTATTTTCTTAGTATTTTCGCGGTAAAATTTTGCTCGTTTTGTGTTAGTTTCTTGCTAGGTTCGTGTTAGTTTCTTGTTAGTTTCATTTTAATATTTTGATAGTTTAGTGTTACTTGCTAGTTTCGTGTTAGTATTTTGCAGTTTTGTGTTAGTTTCTTTCTAACACAGAACTAGCAAACTCCCTTTTGCATGATCTTTGCAGTGTTGATTACAGCCGTTTCTTCTCCATCAACTACGATTGTAGGACCGGAGTGGGGGGGGGGGAGGATCCTCACTGTGCAACTTAAGTGCACGATTGGCGTAAGTTTTTCTTTTTGCATCGTGTTGTGGAGGTGTGGAATGATCTGCTCACAGATGTGGTGACTTCTCCATCATCAGCATGTTTAAATCCAAACTCGCAAAATGTGACTTAACGCTGTATGTCAGTTGAGCTTAGCTAGTTTTACTTTTTGTGTTTTATGTTTTTTTCTCTCCCTCATCTGCTTTTTAACACGAAACT